>VKON01004031.1:26708-42330 GCA_009741485.1 Malurus cyaneus samueli
GGGAGTGGTTAGGGGGACGGCGCATCGCGTGTTTTATTTGCTCTTCGCTCTGTGATACGATTTGATGTGTGTCTGTTTGTGTTTTGGTTTGTTGTGGCATGCCTCAATTTTCTGATTGATTGTTCTGTTTTTTGTTTTTTGTTTTTTGCGGGTATGTTCTTGTCCCATGTCCAGTCTTATGTGCACTTGTGGTATGGGGGCCTGGATGGAGCGGTGAATGTTAGGCCAATCGTTACTCTTGGGTGTCTTACCTGTATGGGTTGTTGTGCTTTTCTTTCATTTGTTTTTAATTGTGTTTGTTGTGGTGGGTGGTGCTGGTCGTATTGTAGGCCCTTGTCGTGATTATGCTTATTCGTGTTTGTTTTTTGTAGGAGAGTGTTGCGTGGTTTTGGTGGTTTGTTTGGCTTAGAGTGGACCCTCAGGAGGGTGTGTGAGGTTTGTTGGTGCTTTATTTTTTGGGTTTTTTGGGGGTTGTAAATTTGGTGTTTTCTGTGTATGTTGGGTGAGCATGTTGAGTTACGAGTATTTTCAGTTTTTGTGTTCTGTGAGGCGTTGTGGTGTGTTAGAGATTGTATTTGATATTGAGTTTTTAGTGATTTGATATTACGATGTGATATTGCTTATTTCTGGTTGTGTGCTGTTTAGGATCATGTTGAGTGAGATAGCTTAAAGTTTGTTTTATTGTTCTGCTTTATCGTTCATTTACCTTTGAAGGACTCACCTGGGTTGAGAGTTTGACTAGTATGGGATGCAAGTTCAGGATGATTGTCGGTTCTTGGAAGATGCAGCGCTTTTAGGTGAAGGAGGGTTTTCGTATTTGACCTATATGTCTCCTGTTCATTTGTCTTGGGTTGACGCCTCCCTTCTTCCTGCCTCTTTGGCAATCCCCTGAGTTTGCCTAGGTCTCTGACTTTAGCGCCCTTGGATCGGCGTCATGTATGTTCTGGACCAACGGAGCCGCCTGGGGTGGGGAAGCAGCTCTGCAGTTGCAGAGGTGAAGGGAAGTCGAGGGTGGTAGAGCTGCAGGTTCTTGTAGTGCTTTCATTGTATGGCAGGTTGAGCATCAGGGAGAGGAGCTATAGTGCCTATTTTTCGTGTGTGGAGGGGATGATGGTTGTAAGACCTCAAGTCAAATCCTCCAGGGTCGGGAAGTATGGCATGTGGAAGCCGGTTGTTTGGCTGTGAGGTATTGTCTCTTCGTTCTCCATTATACAATTGGATTTTTTCGCAGGGCAGAGCCAAATTTTGATCTTTTCAAGCTGGGCGACCGGAAGTTTTTTGTAGGCTTTGGTGTTTAGTTTGTAGGAGCGATATTTTCTGATGGAAGGAAAGTAGTGGTTCAGATTATTCTGTGGATCGTAGTCTAGCCAGGGCGGTGGATAGTGGAGGGATGAATGCCTTGTTTCTTGGAGTAGAAGACTGTGTGAATGCAGCTTGGATTAGAAGTGTGGGTTCATCTTTTGGGGGTTAGGCCTGTGTCGGTTTTGTAGTTGCTGTGGGTTCGTATTTCTGTTGCTGGGGGTAATTCTTTGGGGCTGATTCTTATAGGCTTTGGTTTGTCCTCTAGCGATCATAGTAATTTCCCGGATGGTATGTGCAACGCTCGGTGAATTGATGTTGAGTCGTTTCGTTTGAGGTGCAGGCATTAGTGGTTGTGCGAGGCTGCTCTCACACACGGCGTGGGAAGCTAGGTGGTACTACATGAGGATTTTGTTAGGACTTCCAAAGCCCCTGCTCTGGGTCCTGGTAGCTATTGCTTGCACAGGGGAAGATGTAGGCCTCTGCCTTGGATGGTGTTGCAGATTGATGTGATCCGGATGCCTGAATGGACAAAGGACTCCATTTTTCCCTAAGTGTGAAAATTTGGTCCATTTTGGGCGGACTTAATTATGGTCAAATGGTATTTATCATCTTTTCTAGTGTCTCGACCTAGTCCAGGGCATGGCGCTTCCTCCTTCTTTGCCTTGAATTGGGATCCGTTTTTTAATGGGACCAGTACTAGTGATAAAAGTTTGGTTTTTTGCCCTCTGGTGGTATTTAGGGCTGGCGCCAGGTGCATAGGACTTGTATGGCTGGTGGAATGCACTACATTTCAGTACAGCACAGTACCGAGTGTTTAGTTTATATTAGTTGTCAGGAGGGTATTGTGGGGCCATAGCTATTAGCGGGATGTCGTCCTTGTTATGAAAACTGATAGATAAAGTGAGCGTTCAGTTGATATGTTTCCTCCTGGCTTCCTGAGTGATGGAAGGTTATCTCGGCCCATTATGAGGCCATGAGTTAGTCCCTATGGTTTTATCACAAGATTGTTTCTGTTCAGTTTTGACAGAAGGCCTTCACCCACGTTTTTTAGACTATCGATTATGGTATGGCACAGTGGGGGTTTTATCTACTGAGCTCCTTTTCTATTTGTCAGGATTATTTGTTTTCGATTGCGCTTTTGTTTTCCCAGCGAACTTTCGCTATAACTGAGGAGCTGAATTACTCAGAGGCTTCGGAGAGGAATTTTGTTCAAGGCATGTTGGATACTTAAGGTGTTAACGCGGATGCATAGGGGGTTACAGAAAGTGTAATTGAATATAGAAAATACTCTATTTCAGCATCAGTCTTCTCTCTCCTTCCTGGTTGGTGGTCGATACAGGGTGTGTGGTGTGTCGCAAGCCTGTCCCACACAGGCAACAGCGAGGCATTGTAGGTTCGTTTTGAGTGTTTTTATGTTGAGGTCTTTTTTGCTATACGTTGGTTAGAGCATGGCATATGATGGTATTCTAAGCATGAAGCTCTGCTTTTGATTGTGTCACGGCCTCGTGCCGGTCAAGGGCCCAACAGCCCCAGCAAGCCCGGCAGCATAAATCGTTTCTTTGTTAGCGTAATGGACTTAGTGAGGGGGTAGATCATTATGTATTTTTTTGTTTTTGGTTTCGGTGGCGAGTGTGGTGAGGTTCCTGAGTGCAACTGTGGCAGGGTTTATGGCGCACTTTCCTCACCCCCACGGAGCATTCTGCAGCCGTGGCTCCGTGCCCTCTTATGGTGAATTTCACAATAATAGCCTGTGGCCTGCTAGTTAGCTTTGCATCTGTGACAGGGTGTCTTGTGCGTCTTACTGCTGTTGATCTGATCAGCTACTGGGGTCCCCGTTGCTTGATTGGAGCATTCTGGCCCAGAGGATGATAGTTCGAGAGAAGTATTTTGTTTGTTGTTGACTCTCTGACCTCCCTCCTGTCAGTGTGGCACTTCATCCCCAGAGGGGGTCATCCTTGTTCTTGTGCCACCAATTGGCAGCGTCTGGGTGCCACCCCCGCATCGGGCAGCTTAGTCTCACGAGCGGGTTTTCTCTTCTGTTCTAGGGGCGGGGCAGGACCCCTTGTTTGTGACCATGTAAAATGTACGGTGTGCTTCGTCTTTCTCACACACAGTGACTCTCTGAGGCCCTTTTTTTGCAATGGATGGCCCATTGATTGCATCCCGTCCTTATTAGTAGATCTCGGGGAATTAGGAGGACGTCTGCCCCGCCGAAGTAGCATGGGTGGGGGTGTTCGAGCAGATGCAGGGAAGGGAGGGGACATCAGGAAGGAGATGGGTCCGGGACAGAGCGAGCTGGTGGATCGTCTCAGGATTTCATGGTCTCAATGCCAGGGACTGTACAACAAGGAAGGAAACATCACATGCATGTAACTTTCCTGCCACTCTGTCCCCTTCCCCTGCAATGCCCAGTGTGTGGTGCAGCAGACTCAGGCTCAGGGCAGGTGAGGTCTTTCCTCAGTGCAGACAGGTTGGCCTGGGGTATCTGAGTGGGGGCGGCCTGGCTCCAAGGCTGTGCAGCTGCAGCAAAACCTGGATCATGTCCTTGGTGCTGCCTGGGGACAGGGAATGTTTCCCCATTTGGTAGATTGGTGAGCTGGGAGGCACTGCCTGGCCTTGGCTGTGTCTGTTTGAGACCCTGACAGGGCGGAGCGCCAACAAAACAAGGTCTTTTTCCTTCTCTTCTTCGGTTCTTTACAATGGATAAATGCAGGACAGAGTATCTTCGTGTTGTTGCAGGAAGAAATTGTGTGTAACAGATCGTTTCCTGAATTAATGGAGGAAATCTTTTTTTTTCAGGATTTGCAGCCTACCCTCTGCAGCACAGCAGTCTTCTGTACAACTTCCAATAGACCATTCACCGTGGGGACATTGTCCGTAAGAACAGTATTCTCTCTCTTGGGTGTTGCATTGTCATTGTCAACTGTTGTCTCATTTGGGGGGAAGGGACACGCTCAGTAGAATTACGATTGCATAGTCGGGGTGTGGGCTCAGGGGTTGTCTGTTGTCACTGATTATGGCGGGGTGGCTGGTTTCCATTCGTGTTCGGTAAGAGTACAACTTTGAAGGGTGTGGTCTCCTTTGTGTCGCTATCCCCACGTAGTCCCTCTTCCATGTTTCCACAGTAGTTTTTTGGCGCCTCGTTATCGTCAGCCTGCAAAGACACCTGTCGTCGGTTTTCTATTCCATCTGGTTGTGGTGGGTTTCATCGTAAGGCAGTTTGGGTGGGGTTGTGTGGGTTTTGATCCTGGGGTGTAGGTCTCGATAAGGAGCCTATGATGTGTTCTTTGGTGTGGGTTGTTTTGTCGCTGGTGGTTGGCTCCCAGGCGTGCTTTCACCCTTCGTGGCCATGTGGTAGCATGCATGCGTCTGGATGCAGTGGCTGCTCCTTTCTTTCGCAGCACGTCCTGTTGCTCTGGCTTACTGGGCGCTGATTTTGGGAGCTGCTGATTGGTATTAGTTTCCTTTGCACGCCCTTTGCAGGGACCAACTTGGGAACCTTGGTTTGGCTTTTTTGGGTGGAGGGTGTTGGGGAACTCAGGGGTTATGTAGTTAGTGGCATGGGATGAGAGGCATGGATCTCTTTTTGTCGTTGCTAGGAACCTGCCCAGGGTCCAATCGTCCTTGGTGGGCTCTTGTGCTTTCCCTGTGCTGTTATTTTTGTTGTGGCTATCATTGATCGAGTCATTGTGTTCCGAGGACCAGGGTACAGCTTCGAGGGGTGCGCGCTTGAAGAGCTAAACCGTTCTAGAGGATCCTCTTTCTGTTCAACCAAGACAGAAGTCGCATAGTAGATTCTCTTTCCATGGGCTCTGTCAACCTTTGTATTGGTTGTCTCATAGCTATGAATCTTCACTGTGATGAAAACACGCGATATAGTGACACTCGATTTCTCCCTGTACTTAGTGGTTCTCATTCTCGACCAGTTTTATCGTGTGCACTTTTCCTGAGGTGTCGCGAATTTTCTTGGGAGGTTGATGCGTGAGAGTTGCACAAGTTGGGCTTTTGTTTCCGCGCCATTGCTCCTTGTTGGCTTTTCCTCTACTGCGACACCGCTGGTAGGCAACGCAGATCAAGAGAAGAGGCAGGAGAGGATCTTCATGGCTGCTGCCTCTCCTGGGTCTTCACAGGGCTGCAGAGGGGACACCAAAGCAATGGGGACATGCAGGAGCCCAGGTGGGGCAGGAGCCTGGGCTCTGTGCTTCACCAAACTGCAGAGGGTCTGCCTCCAACCATAGCAAATGATGTTTCCTCTCTTCATCTCCTTAAAGCAATACTTTTTTCTATGGTAACCCACAATACCTTGGGCAATCCACAAAGTCCCAGCCTACTGGAAATCAATGACCTAAGAGAATTCCTCCCCATCACCTCCCTCACCAGTCTTCCACAGTTGTTTCCCCAGGACACAGACCACAAGCCTGGTGCCAGCAGATGCAAAGCGAATCCAAATAAATGGCCACTGGAATTTGGGAAAGGCATATAAAATTGTTATAAAAAATTGGAATTACACGAAGCCTGAAATGATGAAAATCCTCTCTACTGCTATTGGAAAACAATCTCTTTTCTTTCCTTGGGAAAGTTCCCATTCCTCCAATAAAAAAAATAATGATTCTGTCCTGAAGCAGTAGAGCACTTTTGCAGTCTCTGCACTACTTAGGAAACCTCAGGTTGACCTTCCACATGTTCTGTGTTCTTAGACTCACATGAAGGCTTTTCTTCTCTTTCCCAGCTATCTGTGATGGACAAATTTTACACCTGGATACTTCCAGGTACTTTGTCCTGTAGGACGTTCTGCTCTTCTGGGATTTGATCTGAGAGCCTGAGTGGGCAGGATTCCAGAAAGAGACCCCACACTCACCTCCCTGGTGAAGGTCTGGGTTTTCAGGAAACACCAAACCCAACAGGAATCGCTGTGTCCAGATGTCCTTGGGGTCAGGGAATGCTGCTTTGCCCCAAACACTCTGGATTTATCTCAGTGCTGGTGGGTGGGACCGGCGCCAATTGCTGCTGGCACAAGTGCCCTGAGCCAAGGCGAGAGTGCCCCACGAGTGTGGGGGTGCTGGGGCTGGGGCTGAGGGGCCTCCTGGGGCTGTTGCTATTGTCACAATTGTCTCCAGGCACCTGTGGAACAATGGAACCTGGTACGCTACTAGAGGGTTGGGATGGAAAGGGCAGGGCGGTTCTTGCAGGCAAATGTCAAAATGAGGAAAATAATCCCTTCTTAGTGTCATGGTTTAGAATGCTGGCCAAAAGCCAGGCACCCACAACAGCTGCTCATTCGCTCTCCCCCACCACCACATTGCCTAGAGAAGAGCAAAGAAAATCAAATTAACCAAAGTCTTCATCAGTTGAGATAAGGAGCGGGGAGGAAACACTTGATGGGCAAAACAGGCACTACTTAAATTATGAAGTGAATTTATTACTAACAAAGTCAGAGGAGAAGAATGAGATATAAAATAAAACCCTCAAAGACACCGATCTTCTCCCCACTCCCTCCCCGCTTCTCACCGACATTACAAAGCAGCGGGTGAACAGGTATGGGTTTGGTCAGTTCAGGGTGTGGGGTTGTCAGTTCAGGGTGTGGGTTGGTCAGTTTCATCACTGGATCATCTGCAGCTGCTGAGGGAGAGGAGTCCTTCCCTTGCGTCGCCGTGAGGTCCCTCCCACGGGAGACGGATTCTCAGTGAACCTCTCCGGCGTGGCCCACCTCAACAGCAGCAGGCCACACCATCTGCTGCATCGTGAGTCCCCCCATGGGCAGACAGTCATCCCAAAACTGCTGCACCGTGGTCCCCGTTCCCTGGTGCAGGCCTAAGGCAGGCTGTTCCATCTCGGGAGCAAGGCTCCTCTCCCATGGGTCCTCGCTGACGCGCAGCCCCTTCTTGGCGTCCGCCCGCTCCGGCGTGGGGGCTGGCTCCTCCACGGGCTGTGGGTGGATATCTGCACCCTCTGTGCACCCCATGGACTGCAGGGGGACAGCCTGCTCCACCATGGTCACCATGGCTCAGGGGACAGCCTTCCACCATGGTCACCATGGGCTGCAGGGGACAGCTCGCTCCACCATGGCCACCATGGGCTGCAGGGGACAGCTGCTCCACCACGGTCACCATGGGCTGCAGGGGGACAGCCTGCTCCACCATGGCCACCATGGGCTCAGGGACAGCTGCTCCACCACGGTCACCATGGGCTGCAGGGGGACAGCCTGCTCCACCATGGCCACCATGGGCTGCAGGGGGACAGCTGCTCCACCACGGTCACCATGGGCTGCAGGGGGACAGCTGCTCCACCATGGTCGCCACCACAGCCTGCAAAGGAATCCCAGCTCCAGCACCTGGAGCAGCTGCTTCCCCTCTTGCACTGACCTTGGTTGGTGTCTGCATTCCCTCACATATTTCTCAGCCTCCTCCACTGGCAAAACTAATGTGACTTCCCTTTGTTTTGATTTCTGCTTAAATATGTTTTCAAAGAGGCACTACCCATCTCTACACTTGGCCCAGGTTTGGTCAGTGGCATGTCCATCATCCTCAGAGCCAACAGCAGTTAGCTTAGCTGGACATGGTGGAAGCCTCCAGAAGCTGCTCACAAGAGCCATCTTTTTTGCCGCCCCCCCACATCCAAAACCATGGCCAAGCAAAACCAACACACCTTGTCATCTCTCATTTTATTGATGCTGTGAATACTCAGAGAGGGATGTGGGACATCAGAGTGAATATTGCAAACATGCTCAGTTTTGTACATTGAGAGAAAAGCTATTCCTCTCATTTCACTTCAACAGACTTGCCTGGGGAGTTTGGAAACAAGATGGAGCAAGTAAAATTACATGCACACTTCGAAAAGGGTCTTGACCCTTTTCTCTATCTTTCGCATTCCCTCCCCTCTGCCTGCCCTTGGTATCCCCTGAGCTGCCTGTCCACACCACCATGGATCTGGCTCCAGATGTTCTGGGCCAAGGAGCCCCGGGGGTGGGGGAACAGCTCTGCAGTGCAGAGGTGAAGGGAGCTCGAGGTGACAGCTGCAGGGTCAGTGCCAGGACGGGTGAGAACAGGGGGAGGAAAGGCCATGGCAGGGAGGGATGATCTGAACACCCCTCACCAAACCCCTCAGGTCTGGAAAGCAATGGCAGTGGAAGCCGGTTTGAGGTTGGTCTCCTCTCCCAGGTAAAAATGGACAGGTCCAGAGGAAATGGGCTCAACCTTTATCAGGGAAGGTTTCGACTGCAGAGTGGGAGCAATTTCTTGGAAGAAAGGGTAATCAAACATTGGATCAGTCTGCCCAGGGCAATGCTGGAAAACCCATTCTGGGAGGGATTTAGCAGCTGTGTAAATGTGACACTTGGAGAACTAGGTTAGTGCTGGGCTTGGCAGTGCTGGAAGAATGGTTGTGCTTGATGATCTTAGTGGGCTTTCCCAACATAAGTAATTCCTTGAGTCGATGGCTCGTGGGAACAAAAGTCGTCAGTGCAGCAGGAAGGGTCACCATTTGCTACCACAGACGTGTGAGCATGGACACACACAGGTATTGAACCTCTCAAAGCCCAATGCCTGAAGTTTGCTTTGAACACAGGGAGAGGTCTCTGCCTTTGATGGAGCAGAGAATTGTCATCCCAGGATGCCTGAGATGGGCAGAGAGGATGCACCCATTTATTCCGTGTCTGTGAAATTGTAGCCATTTGAAGAAAAATGGTCAATTAGAGCCACTTCTGAGGCCAGCCAGTCCATGGGCTTTTATTCTCTTTCCCACCCATCTCTGATGGACAAATTTACACCGGGATACATCAAATAGTTTCTCTGTTTGGAAACTTTTCATTCCTGGGATTTGATCTGAGAGCCTGAGCGGGCAAGCTTCCAGAAAGAGACCCCACACTGCATTTCCTCCCCCTCGTGCTTGCTGACTACTGGGACAGCGTGTGGAGCAGCCCTAGCTCCCACACAGGCACAGCAGGGAGGGCGGTGGCACTGGAACAGGACAAGGAGGAGCAGCAGGGGCAACTCCTGTGGGTCACCATGGCCATGCACGATCAAGGGACACAGTCCCAGCACAGCACGGCACATGATGCTGTGGCTGCCAAGCAAAAGGGGCATTAAGGGTGGCAGGACCAGCACAGGGATCGCACTTTCCCCGCAGGGAGCATCTGCAGCACAGCTCCAGCACAGGCACCCCAAAGAGCCTGGCCCTGCAGGCACTGACAGGCTCAGCGTCCCCAAAGCACGGCCAGGCAGGAGCATCCCCAGGGACACACACGCTGCTCACCCCCAGCACCATCCCCAGGGCCTTGTGCTGCCACCAAGGCAGTGCCACCCCCAGGGCCAGCAGGCACAGCAGCCCTGCAGCAGCAGGACACGCACACACGGCCCAGCCCTGCAATGCCCAAGTGCTCGTCTTTATTGAAACCGGGAAAAGCAGCCCCTGCCCCAAAGACAGCGGGGCTGGCACCAGAGGGCTCCAGCCCAGCAGCAGCCAGCAGGAGCAGCTGCCACTGCTGCTGTCAGCCCAGCTGGGCAGGGCAGAGGCAGGGAGGGGAGGGGACATCAGGAGATGGGTCCAGGAGCCAGGTGCATGCAGGATGTCCTTCTCAGGAATTTCAGGGCCTCAATGCCAGGGACTGTAAGAAGAAAGGAAACAAACACATCAGCTGCTGTAACTTCTCCTTCCACTCTGTTCCCCCTCCCCTGCAATGCCCAGTGTGTGGTGCAGCAGACTCAGGCTCAGGGCAGGTGAGGTTCATTCCTCAGTGCAGTCAGGTTGGCCCTGGGGTATCTGAGTGGGGGCAGCCCTGGCTCCAAGGCTGTGCAGATGCAGCAAAACCTGGATCATGTCCTTGGTGCTGCCCAAGGACAGGGAATATTTCCCTCTTTGGTGGATTGCTGAGCTGGGAGGCACTGCCTGGCCTGCCTGTCCTGCAGACCCTGACAGGGCACCTTCAAACCCACAAGGTCTTTTCCCTCCCTTTTTCTGCATCTTTCCTTATAGATAAATGCAGTAAAAGATTTTTATCGTGTGTTAGCAAGGAACAAATTTGTAACAGGTTCTTCTGGGGAAAATGGAGGAAACTCTTCCTTTTATCCAGTATTACAGAGCTTACCCTCTGCAGCACAGGGTATCTTCGGAACACCTTCCAATAGACCACGCATCGGGGGGACATTCCCCATAAGAGCAGTATCCTCCTTGGAGTCTGCATTCATGTGCACTGTTTGCTTCATTGGGGAAAACAGAGAATAATTAAAGCAATAATCTGGGAAGGCAGAGTGTGGTTACACAAAGGCTGATGCTCCCATTCAATTTTGGACAAATAGAAGGTCTTCCAATCTCTCCACAGACACATCTCCAATTGCAATGTCCCACTGTCTCACCTGCAAGGACACTGTCCTCTACACTGGGAATCCACGAGAGCACAGAGTGGGAAGGATCCATGTGAGGTCGAGGAAGAGCCATGCTGGCTCCCCAGCTGCATTCCCACCTCTGCCTGGAGCAGCACAGCTGGCAGGCAGGGACTCCTTACATGCCATGTCCCTGTTCTGGATGTGCCATGATTTGTGTGAGCTCTGATGGAAAGTCCTTGTCCAGCCCTTGCAGGGACCATCCCTTGGGGCAGTGAGGGTTTGGGACACTCAGTGGACGCAGCAGTGGATGAGAAGGGACACCTTTGTGCCCCAGAAGCCCCCATCCAAACACCGCCCAGGGCTCTGTGCCATCCCTGTGCAGGGCAAGAAACCATGCAGAGACTCCCAAACAGGAACAGCTGAGTGCAACCTTGGAGCCTGAAACCAAATCCTTTCCTGACCCACCAACATAGCCAGGATTCTCTTTCCATGTGCTCTGCCAGCCATAAATTGTTGTCCAGTTTGAAATTCACTTTAGAAACACGTTTGACTTCAATCCCCTGTTTCCTTCTCATCCATCCCACAAATACGGACACTTCCAGGGACCCTGAATTCTGACTGGTGTGGGTTCATACTTTCCCCCATTTGCCCTCTTCCCCTCTTACCTTCAGCACCATGGAGCAACAGCAGGATCAGGAGAAAGAGCAGGAACAGGATCTTCATGGCTGCTGCCTCTCCTGGGTCTTCACAGGGCTGCAGAGGGGACACCAAGGCAATGGGGACATGCAGGAGCCCAGGTGGGGCAGGAGCCTGGGTTCTGTGCTTCACCAAACTGCAGAGGGGCTGCTTCCAGCCACAGCAAATGATGTTTCCTCTCCTTATCTCTTAAAAACAATATTTTGGTCTGTGGTATCCTGCAATACCTGGGGCAATCCACAAAGTCTCAGTCAAAGGCAAAACAATGACCTAAGAGGATTCGTCCCCATCACCTCTCTCAAAGCTCTTTCAAAGTCCTTTCTCCAGGGGAACCCCGATATACCTGTGGCAGCCGGTATACCTGTGGCAATTCAATCCTGATAAATGGCCCCTGGAATTTTGGGAAATGCAGATATAATTTCTACATAAATCTGAATTACTGGAAGCCTGAAATCATGGAAACCCTCTGTACTGCAGTAACAGAAAAACCTCCTTTCTTTGCTAGGGAAAGTTCCCATTCTCTCAACAAAAAGGATCTTTGCTTCGTCCAGCAGCAACAGAGAACTGTTCCAGTCTCTACACTACTTAGGAATCCTCTGGTCCATCTTCCACATGTACTGTGTTCTTAGACTCACATGAAGGCTTTTATTCTCTTTCCCACCCTTCTCTGATGGACAAATTTACACCTGGATATATCAAATAGTTTGTCCGTTTGGAAACTTTTCATTCCTGGGATTTGAGCTGAGAGCCTGAGCGGGCAGGATTCCAGAAAGAGACCCCACACTCACCTCCCTGGTGAAGGTCTGGATGTTCAGGGAACACCAAACCCAACAGGAATCGCTGTGTCCAGATGTCCTTGGGGTCAGGGAATGCTGCTTTGCCCCAAACACTCTGGATTTATCTCAGTGCTGGTGGGTGGGACCAGCGCCAATTGCTGCTGGCACAAGTGCCCTGAGCCAAGCCGAGAGTGCCCCACGAGTGTGGGGGTGCTGGGGCTGGGGCTGAGGGGCCTCCTGGGGCTGTTGCCATTGTCACAATTGTCTCCAGGCAACACTTCTTGTGACACCTGCGGAACAGCGGAACTCTCCTGAGCAAGAGAGGGATGGGATGGAGAGGGCAGAGTGGTTCATGCAGAGAAAAGTCAAAATGAGGAAAATGTTCCCTTCTTTGTCATCTCTGATTTTGTTGATGCTGCAAATACTCATAGGTGGATGTGGGGCATCAGAGCGAGTATTGCAAACATGCTCAGCTATGTACATTGAGAGAAAAGATTTTCCTCTCATATCACTTCAACAGCCTTTCCTGGGGAG
Organism: Malurus cyaneus samueli; assembly: GCA_009741485.1. Classification (NCBI taxonomy): domain Eukaryota; kingdom Metazoa; phylum Chordata; class Aves; order Passeriformes; family Maluridae; genus Malurus; species Malurus cyaneus. The sequence continues at coordinate 39,337 of VKON01004031.1, forward strand.
TTTGGAAATTAGATAGAGCATGTAAAATTGCATGCGCACTTCAAAAAGGGTCTTGACCCTCTTCTCCATCTTTCCCTTTGCCTCCCTTCTCCCTGCCCTGAGTATTCGCTGAGCTTCCTGTCCACACCACCATGGATCTGGCTCCAGATTTTCTGGACCAAGGAGCCCCTGGGGTGGGGGAACAGCTCTGCAGTGCAGAGGTGAAGGGAGCTCGAGGTGACAGCTGCAGGGTCAGTGCCAGGACAGGTGAGCACAGGGGCAGGAAAGGCCATGGCAGGGAGGGATGATCTGAACACCCCTCAAAAAACCCCCCAGGTCTGCAAAGCAATGGCAGTGGAAGCCGGTTTGAGGTTGGTCTCCTCTCCCCGGTAACAATGGACAGGTCCAGAGGAAATGGGCTCAAGCTGTATCAGGGAAGGTTTAGACTGGAGAGAGGGAGCAATTTCTTGGAAGAAGGGTGATGAAACATTGGATCAGGCTGCCCAGGGCAATGCTGTAGGTACCATTCTTGGAGGGATTTAGCAGCTGTGTAAATGTGACACTTCCAGAACTGGGTTAGTGCTGGGCTTCGCAGTGCTGGGGGAATGATTCTGCTTGATGATCTTAGAGGGCTTTCCCAACATCAATAGTTCCCTGAGTCGATGGCTCATGGGAGGGAAAGTCTCCAGAGCAGCAGGCCGGGTCAGCATTTGCTCCCTCACACACATGCATGAGCATGGACACACGCAGGTATTGAACCTCCCAAACCCCAATGACTGAGGTTTACTTTGCACACAGGGAGAGGCCTCTGCCTTTGATGGAGCAGAGAATTGTCACCCCAGGATGCCTGAGATGGGCACAGAGGAGACACCCATTTATTCCCTGTGTGTGAAATTGAGGCCATTTGCAGACAAATGCTCAATTAAAGCCAATTCTGAGGCCAACAAGCCCAGGAGCTGCATGCCCCCCTCCTCGTGCTTCCTGACTACTGGGACAGGGTGTGGAGCAGCAGAGCTCCCACACAGGCACAGCAGGGAGGCCAATGGTATTGGAGGAGGACAAGGAACAGCAGCAGGGACAGCTCCTGTGGGTCACCATGGCCATGCACGATCAAGGATGGGTCTGTCCTGCCCCAGCACAGCCCTGCTCATGAAGCTGTGGCTGCCAAGGACAAGGGACATCGAGGGTGGCAGGACCAGCACAGGGATCCCCCTTTCCTCACAGGGAGCAACTGCAGCACAGCTCCATCCCAGGTACCCCAAAGAGCCTGGCCCTGCAGGCACTGACAGGCTCAGCGTCCCCAAAGCACGGCCAGGCAGGAGCATCCCCAGGGACACACACGCTGCTCACCCCCAGCACCATCCCCAGGGCCTTGTGCTGCCACCAAGGCAGTGCCACCCCCAGGGCCAGCAGGCACAGCAGCCCTGCAGCAGCAGGACACGCACACACGGCCCAGCCCTGCAATGCCCAAGTGCTCGTCTTTATTGAAGCCGGGAAAAGCAGCCCCTGCCCCAAAGACAGCGGGGCTGGCACCAGAGGGCTCCAGCCCAGCAGCAGCCAGCAGGAGCAGCTGCCACTGCTGCTGTCAGCCCAGCTGGGCAGGGCAGAGGCAGGGAGGGGAGGGGACATCAGGAGATGGGTCCAGGAGCCAGGTGCATGCAGGATGTCCTTCTCAGGAATTTCAGGGCCTCAATGCCAGGGACTGTAAGACGAAAGGAAACAAACACATCAGCTGCTGTAACTTCTCCTTCAACTCTGTTCCCCCTCCCCTGCAATGCCCAGTGTGTGGTGCAGCAGACTCAGGCTCAGGGCAGGTGAGGTTCATTCCTCAGTGCAGACAGGTTGGCCCTGGGGTATCTGAGTGGGGGCAGCCCTGGCTCCAAGGCTGTGCAGATGGAGAAAAACCTGGATCATGTCCTTGGTGCTGCCCAAGGACAGGGAATGTTTCCGTCTTTGGTGGATTGCTGAGCTGGGAGGCACTGCCTGGCCTGGCTGTCCTGCAGACCCTGACAGGGCACCTTCAAACCCACAAGGTCTTTTCCCTCCCTTTTTCTGCATCTTTCCTTATAGATAAATGCAGTAAAAGATTTTTATCGTGTGTTAGCAAGGAACAAATTTGTAACAGGTTCTTCTGGGGAAAATGGAGGAAACTCTTCCTTTTATCCAGTATTACAGAGCTTACCCTCTGCAGCACAGGGTATCTTCGGAACACCTTCCAATAGACCACGCATCGGGGGGACATTCCCCATAAGAGCAGTATCCTCCTTGGAGTCTGCATTCATGTACATTGTTTGCTTCATTGGAGAAAACAGAGAATAATTAAAGCAATAATCTGGGAAGGCAGAGTGTGGTTACACAAAGGCTGATGCTCCCATTCAATTTTGGACAAATAGAAGGTCTTCCAATCTCTCCACAGACACATCTCCAATTGCAATGTCCCACTGTCTCACCTGCAAGGACACTGTCCTCTACACTGGGAATCCACGAGAGCACAGAGTGGGAAGGATCCATGTGAGGTCGAGGAAGAGCCGTGCTGGCTCCCCAGCTGCATTCCCACCTCTGCCTGGAGCAGCACAGCTGGCAGGCAGGGACTCCTTACATGCCATGTCCCTGTTCTGGATGTGCCATGATTTGTGTGAGCTCTGATGGAAAGTCCTTGTCCAGCCCTTGCAGGGACCATCCCTTGGGGCAGTGAGGGTTTGGGACACTCAGTGGACGCAGCAGTGGATGAGAAGGGACACCTTTGTGCCCCAGAAGCCCCCATCCAAACACCGCCCAGGGCTCTGTGCCATCCCTGTGCAGGGCAAGAAACCATGCAGAGACTCCCAAACAGGAACAGCTGAGTGCAACCTTGGAGCCTGAAACCAAATCCTTTCCTGACCCACCAAAATAGCCAGGATTCTCTTTCCATGTGCTCTGCCAGCCATAAATTGTTGTCCAGTTTGAAATTCACTTTAGAAACACGTTTGACTTCAATCCCCTGTTTCCTTCTCATCCATCCCACAAATACGGACA
>VKON01004031.1:47244-61407 GCA_009741485.1 Malurus cyaneus samueli
CTCGAGTAGCCTGTGTCGCGGCGTTTTCACGGCCGGGCATTCTCTAAATTTCCAGAATTCTTTCCTTTAGTCATTGATGGTGTTTAGTGACAGCAGGTCACACTTTATTCTCATCAAAGACACATAGGTAATTTATGACAGAGATCATTTTCAACGGTAAGCCTTTCCTTGGGTAAGTTCCTCCACGTCAAATATGTGTTTTTCTAATAAGATTCCTTTTTTATATATAAAAGTTCCCCATTTTGCTCTCTTTGCTCATTGATTGGGCTTGTCTGTGGGGGAATTAGTGTATCCTCTGTTGCTGGTGATTTCGTCACCAGTTGGTCAACAAATGGTTCAAGTCCGTTTAAAGCTGGCCAAATAGGGACTGGCCCTTTGTTCCCTGTCTTGATCTTTTCTGATCGGTGGGTTTTCTCCTTTTGAAATCTTCAGGCAAGGCACCAGCTTTTTGTCAGAGGAGATGTGCTTTTAGCATTGACTGGTTTTCTCCTCCAGCCAGCTCTCTTTTGTCCTTTGATGTGGCGCCGCCTCATATTATAAGTGATACTTACAAAGGTGCCCCCTGTTGAACGTGCATGTATTTATTTGTATGTTCCTTTCAAAACTCTTGGGTACAATGCAATTGAAATTATTTTTTTCATTGATTTTCCACTAGAAATTCATTTGCTTCTAGTCCCTGAGGGTTACCTCCCCAGACCCAGAACACATGCCCTCCCGTTTTGATGTGTCTACAAATGGTATGTTTCTAACTATTTTCCTTTGCTTTCACTAATAGGAATTCGGAACTACTCTCGGTGTAAACCCTTGCACTTTGATGGAAATCGAGTGCCCTCCCTTGCTAAATGTGTTGGGGTACAGCTTATGTCTGCCGCTGTTTAAGATTATTACCTGCTCTGCAATTTCCAAGGGTCTGAAATAAGGCCACAGGTCAAACTATTGGTTTCTGGGCAGATGTGCAGAACAGCTTCATTTGTTCTGTAAAGTGAAAGGCTTTCAAAGTCTGATTCACTCTTTTTATTATACAGACTTTTCTTGTTTAAAGAAGAATGTTACATATGCTTCTTGCATTTAATCTTGAATATTTTGATACTTTTCTTCCTTGAGGGCTCCTTATTCCTTGTTCCTGTTAGATTCCTCAAGCACTGGATGGTTCTATTATCTGTTTTTAGGAAGAGATGATGAGCAAGTTCTCTTCTTCGTTTCAGTTCACTTTTTCATTCCCTGTTTGGCTCTATCAGTTGTCTTGTTCCAGTTTGTGATGGTGCTCAAATTGAGGCTTAATTAGACTCTCTGAAATATACCTGATAGGGTTATCTGCTTATCCACCTCACACGAGGAAAATCCAAAGATGACCTGAACGGCCATTATCCTGACTGACCTTTTCACAAAACTGACTGGTCCGTGTCAGTCTCCTGCCATGTGTCAACACATCTTCAGGCTGCACCGCAGACTGATTTCTTCAGGCACATCCAGCGCTGTACGTTTCTTCGGCTAGTCTTCAGGCGCAGTACTGCAGAGCCTGGCAGCTGGTTTCCTGCTGTAGAGACATATCAACTCATATTCCAATTACGAATTCACATCTATTAGCTTTACAAATGCTGCCTCTTCTGAGGCATTAACTCATTTGGTTACTTTTATTTCTGAATTCTTCTACAAGCGTTATGCAACAGAAAAGCTTCAGCCCTTGGTCCCAGCTCTTTCAGCACCGTCCCCTGATGTTTCAAGACACTCTCCTGTAGTTTATATATTTTTCAGTGCCTTTCCTTCCCCTTGAGAAATCCTTTGTACTTTTCACAGACTCTTTTTGCACTTAAGTTCTTGATTAATTTGTTCTGCAGTCCCCTTGACCTATCAGTGAACAGGTCAAGAAACCCTTTTTTCAAGTTCACTTCCAGAGACAGATCGTTCCCTATCGAAGTGCTTAAATTTGTATTGGTTCTCCTAGACTTAGATACTCCATATAAGTAAAGTGCTTGATCTCTCACAGTAAAGATAGTGGTTTTCTATCCTGGTGTTGTTCATTCATTCCTTTAATCTGAAATTCTCCTAAGATTTCTGGAAGATTTCCGGTTACCTAAAACATTCTTCCCCAGTTGTTTTCTTCAACATGATAAAATATTGTTCAGTTTCTAGTTTGTTTAATGCTTTGATAACTTGTACCTCTTTTCCTGAATGGTTCTTCAATATGATATGAATAAATATTTCTGTTCTTCCTTATGAGCAAAAATCAAACTTCTTCATATTTAGCTTCTTTTATAGCTTTCAGAAGGGTTCTTTGTATTTATCTGGAGCTCTGCAAGCTCTTATTAAACATGTTTTTTCACGATACCTCTGTTCTCAATTGGCTTCTCGAATGTGCTTTCCTCACTCACTAAGAGTCGTTGTGCCTTGATGTATTTTCTAGTTTCTTTTCTCTACAAGTTTGAATTCAGGTTTTATTTATCAAGAATTTCCCTTTTCCATTGCTTCTATGACTTTTTTTCTTTGCTGCAGTTGAGGGAAATGAGTTGCATGTGTTTGGTTTTTCGGTTGGATTTTAAAGACCAGTTACAAAGTTATCATACAAAGAAGTCTGTTTACATATGCCTTATAGGTGGGCTTTCAGTTTATATTTTATATAGCCCACAATCCTACAGCTGTCAGGGCTTTCTACCCGTGACTTGCAGTGCTCTTTCCCTGCTCTTTCTTTATCAAGTTCAGTCTAACATTTCTTTCGATTTTTTGGAAGAGTGTTTTTGGCTGTTTAATGGTGGGGAACAACCATTACCAGTCCCTTTATCTCCCCTGTTTTCTTTTGTTGTCGTTGTGTTAGCACTCCTAGCAAATAGTTTTGTCACCACACCCATATTGATGAGGATTTATGGCAGTTCTGGATCTTCGTCTGTGTACGCTTGCAGTAAGTGACACAGTCCATCTATCGGTTTGAGCTGCCCCTGTTATTCTGCAGTAACAGTCACGGGTGAATGTAGGGTGTATACCTTTAAGAGGCCGTACCTTTGTCTAGGAGTTCACCGGAATTCCCACCTATGGGCCGCACCATTGCAAATCTGCGATGTAAATTTCTGGGTCTCACTAATTTTGGGTCTCACGTAAGGCGTTTATTTCAGCTTTTAGGTGCAATTGCTTCTTCTCTTTATTTCTCCGTCCTGCACAAGGTCCAGCAGGCTGGTCGATGTGCTCCTTAAGGAAATCATCAAATGTTTTCTCTGGTGTAACAAGTACTGTCCCTTTAATATCCAACTCAGTATTTCTACCGGTGCTGACAACGGGTTTTCTCTGGAAGCATAATTACTAGCCTGTGTGCTTTAACAGCTTCAAAGGATAGCTTGTACTTGAGAGCTCAGGAAAGCAGGCCTGCTCTTGGGCAAACCAGAACAATCATCCATGTAATGATCTTTCTTTATTCAGTGCAAGGCAATGAAATGCGAACCTCATTGTGCGTCTGTGGATGTAGCTCCAATATAAAGAAGCAGCCCTTAAGGTCCTACTATTTAGCAATGACCAGCTGCATAGCATCACGGCAGGATCTGGCAGTCCCAGTTGGCTTTTACAGGTTTCAGTTGGTCGTTAACTGCCCTTAAATACGATGCATTAGTTCAGTAATTTCCCTGGCTTCTTCTTGATGGACAAAAATGGGGGGTGCCCCACGGGGCCCCCGCAGAAACAGCCCCAACGGTGTCCCTGGTCCATATCGTTCCCGCATCAATCCAATGAGTGCCTGTTAGAAGCTTTTTCTCTTTTTAGCGGCCTTTGCTTCACAAAAGCTCAGTTTTTATAAGCGGGCACAGACGGACCGCACCGTCGGGCAGGTCTGACGCGATTAGCTTCTTTTCTGGGTAGTGCCGCAGAGAGTTCTCCCGGCCGTATCGTCCGTCTGGGCACGCTCCGGCAGCCGGCAGGCGCAAGGCCACCCTGCACGGGGGGAAGGAGGAGCTCTGGAGGCGCGGGCCTCTTCACTGGTCCGGTGGAGCCAATTCCTCCGTTCTGCCCCGTGCTCTATGTTGTTGCATGGAGCAATTAGTCCTTTTCTTGGAACTCCTGGTTCCCCGGGCGGCGGCAGCGGGAACGGGGGTGCTCCGCGGCGGACCCCCGCCCCAGCCGGTAAGCGAACGGGGCTAGCCTTGGGGCAGCGCGGCCCGGCAGCCCCCTCCGCCGGGCCGGCCCCTGCCGCTTCGCCTCCCGCCCGGCGTGCGCTGCTTCTCTCTGTCTGCCCGTGGGCAGACAAAGCACCGCCCCGCCCGCGCCCCGCCGGCTCCGCTCCGCTCCATCTCAGGAGGCTCGGGGGCAGTTCACAGCTGAAGGCGGCAGCTTAGCTGTTAGGACAATGGGGGATAAGAGGGCACATTGCCCGGTTTTTCCTTCTGAGCTACGTTAGCCTGGCTGAACGGCTTTTTTCTCTGCCTGGCGTTTGCAAACACCCGTCACAAGTCACCCTCCATAACCTTTCTCATTTCTTTTGCGACGAGAGCGCTGGGATGGACTCGGAATGCGTCGGTATCTTCTGATAAAGCCATCTCAGATATTATCACCAAGTTCTCCACTCCATAACGGAGGTCAAATACCCTTAAATTGCCGCTTTTTTAAAAAGCAAGTAAATAAAAAATGCCGCTTGCCTTTCATCCTGTGTTATCAGCCAGGACTCTCCGATGAGGTCGCCCGGTGGGCACGGTACCGGGTTCCTCTCTTTCGGTACTTATTTTGGCCGTTTCCCCGCTGTTTTTGGACGTCTTTCCCCAAAGGGTTTCGGCCGGGTTAGGCCGAGTCTCCGATAGGTCGCCCGGGAGCCACTGGTACCTGGGTTCAGTACTTTTTTGCCCGCCTTCTGTTTTGCTCGCCTTCCAAGGTTATATCGGCCTGGGGACTCCGATGAAGATCGCCCAGGGCCAAACGGCACCTTCCGGCGGTTCCCCTATTTCGGTACTTTTGCCCGTCCGTTGCCAGCTTTCCAAGGTTTCGGCACGGGACCCTCCGATGAGGTTCGCCCCGGGGGCACGGTACCGTATTCCTCTCTTTCGGTACTTTTGCCATCCCCGGCTGCTTAGGGACCGAACCACGCACTCACCGCTGACCGTGCGACGTTGCTGTGTGCTCCGCGTAAATACTGCTATTCTCGATCCTGATCGTGGTTCTTCGATCAGTCGTTGTTCTTCTACCAGTCGTGCCTTCTCTGATCACGTTCGGGCTCCACCATTTTGTTGGAAGCAGATAAAGCAGACCATTTGTCAAGCGGCGGGAGAAACGCACACGACCACCACATGATGATCAGCATAACTCGTTTATTCAGTCAGCGACCACGGCTTTTATGCCCATGTTCGCTAACGGTAATCAACCTTATACATATTACAGAAACTGAGCTCCTTATAGGCTGCTTTAGGAACAATACCTTGCCCTATTAGCCCCACAAGCTGGCCTATCAAGTCATTAAGTGAGCTTAACGATAGTCAGTTTCACCTGACGAGCAGCTGTCTCCGGAATTCCGGGACAATCAGTCTCTGGTAACTTTCGGCTCCAGTAAGCTACTACTTGCAGCTGGCAGCTATTAGCAGCTTTTAGTTACACTGAGATCGGACATTTCCAGAGTATTCTACATGTCCCTTTATCGCGTGATCAGCTTTTAGCAAGGCTCACTACATGGAAGGATTGAACAGCTGTGTAAATGTGACAATTGGAGAGCAGGGTTACTGCTGATTTTGGCAGTGCTGGGGGAATGGTTGTGCATGATGATCTTAGAGGGCGTTCCAAGCATCAGTAATTCCCTGAGTTGATGGCTCATGGGAGGGAAAGTCTGCAGTGCACTAGGCAGGGTCACCATTTCCTCCCACACATGCGTGAGCATGGACACACACCGGTATTGAACCTCCCAAACCCCAGTGACTGAGCTTTGCCCTGCACACAGGGAGAGGCCTCTGCCTTTGATGGAGCAGAGAATTGTCATCCCAGGATGCCTGAGATGGGCAGAGAGGATGCGCCCATTTATTCCCGGTGTGTGAAATTGTAGCCATTTGCAGGCCAATGGTCAATTAGAGCCATTTCTGAGGCCAACCAGTCCAGGAGCTGCATGTCCTCCCCCTCGTGCTCCCTGAGTACTGGGACAGGGTGTGGAGCAGAACAGCTCCCACACAGGCACAGCAGGGAGGGCGGTATCAGTGGAACAGGACAAGGAGGAGCAGCAGGGACAGCTCCTGTGGGTCACCATGGCCATGCACGATCAAGGGACACAGCGCTAGAGCAGCCCTGCACATGAAGCTGTGGCTGCCCAGGACAAGGGACATCGAGGGTGGTAGGACCGGCACAGGGATCCCACTTTCCCCACAGGGATCATCTGCAGCACAGCTTCACCATAGGCACCCCCAAAGAGCCTGGGCCTGCAGGCACTGACAGGCTCAGCGTCCCCAAAGCACGGCCAGGCAGGAGCATCCCCAGGGACACACACGCTGCTCACCCCCAGCACCATCCCCAGGGCCTTGTGCTGCCACCAAGGCAGTGCCACCCCCAGGGCCAGCAGGCACAGCAGCCCTGCAGCAGCAGGACACGCACACACGGCCCAGCCCTGCAATGCCCAAGTGCTCGTCTTTATTGAAACCGGGAAAAGAGTGTGGAGGAGCCGTGTGTGCAGGTCGAGGAAGATGCCGGCTGCTGGCTCCCAGCTGCATTCCCACCTCTGCTGGAGCAGCACGCTGGCAGGAAAGGAACTTCTACTCATGCCACATCCCTGTCCTGGCTGTGCATATTTGTGTGAGGCTCTGATGGAAAGTCCTTGTCCAGCCCTTGCAGGGACCATCCCTGGGCAGTGAGGGTTTTGGGACACTCAGTGGATGAAGCAGTGGATGGAAGGAACACCTTTGATCCAGAACCACCCGAACCAAACAATTCCCTGTGACTCTGTGCCATCCCGTGCAGGGCAAGAGACCAGCAGAGACTCCCAAAAGAACAGCTGAGTGCAGCTTGCAGCCTGGACCGAAAACTCCTTCCTGACCAGGAAGAAAGAGGATTCTCTTTCCATGGCTTGTCTCACATAAATTGTTGTCCACTACAAATCACTTGAAAAACTTTGACCTCAATCCCCTGTTACCTTCTCATCAGTCCCACAAATACAGGCACTTTCAGGGACACTGAATATTCCCATGTGCAGTTTCAATTTCCCACTCCCCTCTTCCCTCTCACTGCGCACGGTGGACAACACAGGATCAGGAGAAAGAGCAGGAACAGGATCTTCATGGCTGCTGCCTCTCCTGGGTCTTCACAGGGCTGCAGAGGGACACCAAGGCATGGGGACATGCAGGAGCCAGGTGGGGCAGGAGCCTGGGCTCTGTGCTTCACCAAACTGCAGAGGGGCTTCTCTTCCAGCCACAGCAAATGTGTTTCCTCCTCTCTTCATCTCTAAACAATACTTTTGGTCTGTGGTACCCCAATACTAGGGTAGATCCACAAGCTTGTCACAGGAATTCAGTTACCTAGAGATTCCTCCTCATCACTGCCCTCACCAGGTCTTCAAAGTCCTTTCCCCAGGTTTTCACAGACCAACAACTGTCACCAGATGCAATTCCAATCCAAATAATGGCCATGAAGTTTGTGAAAGGCAGATAAAATTGCTTCATAAATCTTATACACTTGAAGCCTGAAATTATGGAAACCCTCTGTACTGATGTGGGGGAAAAAACTCCTTTCTTTCCTAGGGAAAGTTCCTATTCCCTCAACAAAAAGAATCTCAACTTCCACCAGCAGCATCAGAGAACTGTTCCAGTCCCAACTATTTGGGAATCCTCTGGTCCGCCTTCCACCTGTTCTGTTTCTTAGACTCAATGAAGCTTTTATTCTCTTCCCACCACTCTGTGGACATATTTACCCCGAATAGTTCAGCGTTTTTTGTCCTTTGAACTCTGCTTTCTGGAGATTTGATCTGAGAGCCTGAGTGGGCAGGATTCCAGAAAGAGACCCCCACTCACTCCCTGGTGAAGGTCTGGATGTTCAGGGAACACCAAACCCACAGGAATCGCTGGTGTCCAGATGCCCTTGGGTCAGGGAATGCTGCTTTGCCCAAACACTCTGGATTTATCTCAGTGCTGGTGGGTGGACCGGCCCAATTGCTGCTGGCACCAAGTGCCCTGAGCCAAGCGAGAGTGCCCCACGAGTGTGGAGGGTGCTGGGGCTGGGGCTGAGGGCCTCCTGGGGCTGTTGCCATGTGTCACATTTGTCTCCAGGCAACACCTCTTGTGACACTTGGAACAGTGGAGCTGTCCTGACAGGAAGAGGGATGGGATGGAGAGGGCCAGAGTGGTCTGCAGGGAAAGTCAAAAATGAGGAAATGTTCTTCTTTTCATCTCTGCTTTTATTGATGCTGTAATACTCATAGTGGGATGTGGAAGCATCAGAGTGAATATTGCAAACTTGCTCGATTTGTACATTGAGAAAAATTTTCCCTCATTTCACTTCAACAGCCTTTCCTGGGGAGTTGGAATTAGATTAGAGCATGTAAAATTGCATGCACACTTCAAAAAGGGTCTTCCCTTTTCTCCATCTTCCCTTTGCCTCCCCTCGCGTGCCTGGGCATCCCCGAGCTGCCTGTCCACACCCACATGGATCTGGCTCCAGATGTTCTGGCCAAGGAGCCCCTGGTTGGGGAACGAGCTCTGCAGTGCAGAGGTGAAGGAGCTCGAGGTGACAGCTGCAGGTTCAGTGCCAGGACAGGTAGCACAGGGAGAGGAAGCCATGGCAGGGAGGATACTGAACACCCCTCACCAAACCCTCAGGTCGCGAACAATGGCAGTGGAAGCATTTGAGGTTGGTCTCCCTTCCCAGGATAACAATGACAGGGCAGGGAAAGGGCTCAAGCTGCACAGGGAAGTTTTGACTTGATAGGAGGAGCAATTCCCTTGGAAGAAAGAATGATCAAATATTGGATCAGTCTGCCCAGGGCAATGGTAGAGATAACCATCTGGGACGGATTTAGAAGCTGTGTAAATGTGACACTTGGAGAGCTGGGTTAGTGCTTGGCTTGGCAGTGCTGGGCAAATGGTTGTGCTTGATAATCCTAAAGGACTTTCCCAACATCAATAATTCCCTGAGTCAATGGCTCATGGGAGGCAAAGTCTGCAGTGCAGCAGGCAGGGTCAGCATTTGCTCCCTCACACACATGCATGAGCATGGACACACCACGGGTATTGAACCTCCAAACCCAGTGAACTGAGCTTTGCCTTTGCACACACAGAGAGGCCTCTGCCATTGATGGAGCAGAGAATTGTCACTCCAGGATGCCTGAGATGGGCACAGAGGAGACAGCCATTTATTCCCGATGTGTGAAATTGTGGCCATTTGCAGGCTAATGGTAAATTAGAGCCACTTCTGAGGCCAGCCAGTCCAGGAGCTGCATGTCCTCCTCCTCCTGCTCCTGGTCTGGGACGAGTGTGCGCAGCAACAGCTCCAACACAGCCACAGCAGGGAGGGCCGGTGCACTGGGAACAGGACCAGGAGGAGCAGCAGGGACAGCTCCAGTGGGTCACCATGGCCATGCACGATCAAGGGACACAGCCCCAGCACAGCCCAGACAATGAGCTGGGGCTGCCAAGGACAAGGACATGGAGGGTGGCAGGACCGCACAGGGATCCACCTTTCCCCACAGGGAGCATCTGCAGCACGCTCCATCCCAGGCACCCAAAGAGCCTGGCCTGCAGGCACTGACGGGCTCAGCGTCCCCAAAGCACGGCCAGGCAGGAGCCATCCCAGGGACACACACGCTGCTCACCCCAGCACCATCCCCAGGGCCTTGTGCTGCCACCAAGGCAGTGCCACCCCCAGGCCAGCAGGCACAGCAGCCCTGCAGCGCAGGACACGCACACACAGGCCCACCCTGCAATGCCCAAGTGCTCGTCTTTATTGAAACCGGAAAAGCAGCCCCTGCCCCAAAGACAGCGGGGCTGCACCAGAGGGCTCCAGCCCAGCAGCAGCCAGCAGGCCAGCTGCCACTGCTGCTGTCAGCCAGCTGGGCAGGGCAGAGGCAGGGAGGGGAGGGGACATCAGGAGAGGGTCCAGGAGCCAAACGAAGCAAGCGAGGAGGTCCTCAGAGTTTCATGGGTCTCATGCCAGGGACTGTAACAAGAAAAGAAACAAACATATCAACTGCTGTAACTCTCCAAATCCCACTCTGTCCCCCTCCCCCTGCAATGGCCCAGTGGTGTTGGTGCCATGCAACTAGGCTCAGGGCAGGTGAAGGTCATTCCTCAGTGCAGACAGGTTGGCCCTGGGGTATCTCAGTGGGGCATCCCTGGCTCCAAGCTGTGCAGCTCGCAAAACGGTCATGTCTTGGTGCTGCCCGAAGGACAGGGCAATGTTTTCCATCTTTGTGAGGTCTTGCGTGAGCTGTGGAGGGCACTGCCTGGCCTGCTGTCCTGCAGACCGCTGGCAGGCGCAAGCTTCAAACCTCACAAGGTCTTTCCCCCTCTTGCTAGCTTATTTCGATGGTTAATGCCAGGACAAGTAATTTATCGCTGTTGGCAAGGAAGTAATCTTGTAACATGATCTTTTCCGGAAAAATGCAGGAAACTTCTCTTTTTCAGTTGATTCCATCACTTACCCTTTGCGACAAGGCAGTCTATTATCAACATTCCAATAGACCATTGATCAGGGGGACATTCTCCATAGAGACAGTATCCTCCTTGGATCTGCATTCATGTGTCAACTGTTGCTTCATTGGGGAAAAACTGGAAGATATTAAAGCCATAATTGGCGAGGGCAGAGTGTGGTCACATCAAATCGCTGTTCTGCTCACATTGCTATTTCAGCAAAATAGAAGTCTCCCTGGTGCCAAGCTCCTCCATCAGAACTCTTCGATTTGCAAGTTGCTGGAATCTTCACTGTTACCGCAAGGACACGTGTCCTCTACGCTGGGACTCACGCAGAGCAGAGAGGGAAGGAGCCAGTGTGTGAGGTTCGCGGCAATGAGCGCGTGTGCTGGGCTCCCTCAGCTGCATTCCCACCTCCTGCTGGCAGCAGACAGCCTGGGCAGAGCAGGAACTCCTCTCATGCTCAGCATGCCCGTCCTGGGTCGTGCCATGATTTGTGTGGTGCATCTGGATGGAAAGATCCTTGTCCAGCCTTTGCAGGACCATCCCTGGGGCAGCAAGTGAGGTGTTTGGACACTCAGTGGATGTAAGCGTGGTATGAGAAGGGACACCTTTGTACGTATACCCATGATGACCGACCTCCGAACCAACAGTGCCTGACTCTTGTGCTCCATTGCAGGTCAGGGGCAGAGAGACCATGCAGAGACTCCCTAAAGGAAACAGCTGAGTGCGCCTTGCAGGCTCGAGAACCCTCTTCCTGACCAATGGAAAGAACTAAGGATCTTCTCCTTCCAATGCTCTGCCCCTCTAAATTTTTGTGTCGGCTACAAGACCTCACTTGATGAAACATGTCCTTGACCTCAATTCCTGTTAGCTTGCTCATCACTCCCACCAAATTGGAGTCTCATAGTGGGCACTTTTAAGGGGAGCACTGAATTCCACACTGATGACTTGTTCAGCATTTCCGTCCCAGACTCCCTACTTCCCCTCTCACCTGCGCACCGTGGAGCAACAGCGAGGGTCAGGAGAAAGAGCAGGATCAGGATCTTCATGGCTGCTGCTCTCCTGGTCTTGCACAGGGCTGCAGAGGGAACACAAGGCAATATGGGGACATGCAGGAGCCCAGGTGGGGCGAGGAGCCTGGGCTCTGTCTCACCAACTGCCAGAGGGCTCTCCTTCCAGCACAGCAGAATGCTTTTCCTCTCTTCATTCTCTTAAATCAATACTTTGGTCTGAGTACTCCCACTACCTGAGGGAATCCTACAAAGCTTTGCAACTAGGGAATCAGTATCCTTAGTAGAGATTCTCTCCATCATTCTCTGCCTCACAAGCTCTTCAAGTCCTGTCGCCATGATACAGATCACAAAGCGTGCTGGGCCGACCAGAGGCAAATTCAATCCAGAATAAATGGCCAACTGAGGCTTTGTTAAAGCAGGATAAGAATTGTTGCATAATTCGTAATTAACTGAAGCGAAATTATGGAAAAAAACCTTCTGTACTGGATGTGGGGAAAAACCTCCTTTCTTCCGTAGGGAAAGTTTCTCTATGTCCCTCAACAATATAGAATCTCAACTTCCATCCAGCAGCTTCAGAGAACTGTGCTCAGTCAGCTCTCCATACTGGGAATAGCCTCTGGTCAGCCTTGCCATCTGTCTGTTCGTGAACCTCAGCTGAACGACCTGTTTATTTCTCTTCCATCCCAATTGATGCTTCTGACTGATGACATAATTTTTACACCGATGTGTGTCAGCAGTTGTCTGTTTTGAAACTCTGCTTTCGCTGAGATTTTTGATCTGAGTTATCCTGGAGTGGGCATGGATTCCAGAAAGTAGACCCACCTCACCTTCCCTTGGGTGAAGGTCTGGTATGTTCAGGGAACACCAAAATCCCAATCAGGAATCGTGTGTCCGAGATGCCCTCTGGGGTCGGGAATTGCTGCTTGCCCCAAAACACTCGGATTTTATCTCAGTGCATGGTGGGTGGACCGGCGCCAATTGCTCTGCACAAGTGCCTGAAGCGCAAGCCGAGAGTGCCCCACGTAGTGTGGTGGTGCTTAGGGCTGGGGCTGAAGGGTGCTCTCCGGGGCTGTTCCAATTGTCACAATTGTCTCCGAGGTCACCATTCTTGTGACACGCTGGTGGAACAGTGAAGCTGTGCGACTGAGCGGAGAGAGGGCTGGGACTGGAGAGGGCAGGGTGGTTTCATACTGGGATGTAGGAAATTGGAGAATATGTTTACTTTTTGTGTCTCTCATTTTATTGCTTGCTTAATAAATACTCTCGATTTTGATGTGGAAGATCAAGAGTGAATATGCAAATTTTTTAACTTTTGTATTGTGAGAGGAAATGCTTTACTCTTGTCAGAGGAGAGAACCAATGGACTACGAACAATTCAATATGATAAGCAGTAGCCGATTTTTTTGCAATTTCTTTCACCTATTATAGATTAAATTCTCCGTGCACGGTGGCTACATATATCCTATTGGTACATGCTCTTTCATGTGACCTTCGTTAGTGGCAAAAACTTCTCCATGGCTGGCTAGCAGTATTTTATGTCAAGTTGGCGTAGAATATAAAAATTAGATGTTCTCTCGTGGTTCTTCATCTTTCAGATCTCTGTCCTCCTTATCTCCTTATAACATTCTTCTTCCTTCTTGCTCATTCCTTGTCCTCCGTATGCCTACTCTCAGCCGACTCTCTCGTTATGGCGGTGCAGATATGTTTTTTTCTGCAACAATCGTCGCTCCCCAGTTCCTCCTTCTTGTTTTTTAAGCACAATGCCCTGTTTTTGAACATCTTTGGCAGGCTTCTTTGCCGACAGGATGCAAACCAATGTACTCCAGAATCTTTGTGTAGTTGCCATCAAATCTGATACATTGTGAGTTGACTCTGATTACCACTTAAATCTACGCAGTCTGTACCATCAAATTTTTGTACTTATGCCTATAAATAATAAACAGCAAAATCATATAGTTAGAAAAAAAAAAAAAAAAAAACAGACTTGTGAAGTAGCATTGCAAATACTATCTACATCAGTGCGGGCAGCACAATAACTAATGGCTATGTGTTTTACAAGGCAGCAACCATTTTTACGGCAATGATGACTTTGACGATCACTGAATATCCTTTCTAGAAGCATGCGAGTGAAAATAACTGCGGAAGGTCAGCAGGCACCCAACAAGCTAGTTAGGCCAAGAAGATGTTCTCTGGGGCTGGTGCCATCCCACCACGCATCGGGAATGTCACGTTCTTGTGTTGTAGTTGTTTAATATCCTTCCTGTGAATCTCTGGGTTCACTCTCATGCGATGGCTGGTATCGTGTCCGTAGCCGGGGTGTTGAGCTGTTGGACTGTTTGTCTCTCACTCATGGCTCAGTTTTTCAAGGTGGCACCACCTGATAATGTAAACCTTCTGGGCGACGGACACCAAGGTCAGCAGACACCAATATGATAGCATGATCCATTTATTTCTAATACAAGCTCCTTTTTTATCTATTTTTTATAAGCCAGCCTCTCTATATGATTATAATGCCTTCCTATATGAATTAGTAAATATTCATTGGTTAATTTAACAGTCGTCTAATTACATTCAGATTATCTCCGCAA
>VKON01004033.1:0-19914 GCA_009741485.1 Malurus cyaneus samueli
TTGAAGTTTTCAAAGCACAGTGTGATGCTCTGATGCAGTTTGTGGAGCAGGATTCTCATTCTGGGGTAATATAATAATTATTATTAATATAATATAATTATAATAATAATATAATATTTTAATATAATTTAAAACTATTATATAATAAGTTATAATATTAAATATAATAGATTATAAAATTATTATAATGATATTATTATTATATTATATTTTATTATATTATTATTATATTTTATTATTATATTATTATTATATTATTATTATTATTATATTAATTGTTACTCTGAGCCTGTTAAGGGGCAGAAACCCCGAGTGAGGGGAGTTTAGCCGAGATTTGATCCCCACAGCAGCATCAATAACCATCCATCAGCATTCCATCAATAAGGAATGCACCCATGGAGGCCAAACTGAAAATTAAATCTTTTTGAAAACCAAAAATTACAGCCAAGTGTTCAATATTCAGAACTAATCAAAACTGCTCAAAAATTGCTCGACACCCCTGGTTCCACAGCTCAAAGATTCAGCATCTTTCTCTCCAATCAATGGATGCTTCAGGGTTATAAAATCTATTATTTCTGGTTGTCTTTGTTCAAATAAATAATGTATTTTCCATAATTTCTGTGCTGCAAAGAGATCCCTCTGGACTGGTTCCTCTTTCTGCCTTCAATCCTACACAAAATACAGATCCAATCCACCCCAGACCTTTTTTTTTTTTTTTTTTTGCAGTTGTGGGCAGAAATCAGCATTAAAACTCCTAATCTAAAAAGGAAGATCAGGCCAAAGACCAGGGATAACTGCTTACAAAGGTTTTTAACCAAGTGAAAGAAAAATTTGCATTTTCAATTTTTTTAATACTTTTTTTTTCTAACAGCACACCTGAATGTTTCACTTTTAAATACCATTTTGCTTCCTTGGTTTTTTTTGGGGTGAAAGTGGGTTGAATTAAATATGAATTAAACTGCTGTCTAAGCTAAAAACAATTTCTATTTTTTCTTATTTCACCTGAAAAATTAAAATATATCCAGGCCAAATGCATCCAGCCTTATTCTCACCCCAGATTCAGGAAAATTCAGTTTCAGCCCAAAACTTGATCCGTGGAACAGATTCTGGTGCTTCCTGATTGCAATTTGGGAACTCTTCTGATGCAACATCCCCAAATTTTCACAGGGCAGCACCTTTGGGTGCTGCTGCAGTGCAGAAATCAAATTTTCTTAAATTACATTAATTACAAGTGCATATTAATATTAATATAATTAATATCCTAACAGGTTTTTGTAGGGTTGTTTTTTTTTTTTCTTTTCAAACTGCCTGAAAATCTAATGTCATGAATCCCTATTCATACTTTCAAAATAAATCTGCTAAAAGGTAAGTTTTTATTAATATGACCCCAGTAACTTTCTGAGGAATGCTGCACAGAGATTTAAACAAGAAAACAAAACCATTGGCCAAGTGTTCTTTTTTTTTTTTTTTTTTTAAAAAAAAAATAAAAAATAATAAAAAAAAAGCTAAACCTCATTATTTAAAAAAAGGCTAAACCTCATGAATTAGATTTGTTGGTAATTCGAAAGGCAGAAATATAGAAATATTACCCTGCTCTGAGACATTACATATGCTCTGCTGGGAGTTGGATGGATTTGAAGAACAGAGTTATAACTTCATTTACTCCAGAAATGAAGAAATTTATTCAGCAGTTCATGCAGAGTACAAACGTAACGTGAAATTCTGCGATGCTGAACGGTGCAAATGAGCTGTGGCTGTGACTGGGAGGGATGTGAGAGGGTTCTTCCCCATACAAAAATGAGGATTTTGGCACATTTTGGTGTTGCAGTTGTTTCTGCACGAGTTGGGTGCTTGGAAAAGAACCCCAGCCATTCCCCCAACAAATACATGAACATCAAAACCTTATGTCCTAAATATTAACATCTAAATTGAGCAAAAATATGCTGAGCAGCATGGGCAGAACACAGATATTTTTATTTCTGGGTTGTTTTTTTTTTGTTTGGTTGGGGGTTTTTTTAATTTTTTTTGTTTGCTTTTGTTTTTGTGGGTTTTTTTTTTTTGTTTTGTTTTGTTCTTTCGGATTTTTGGAGTTGTTTTTTTAGGATACATTTCACTGTGACCCCATAATGGTCTGTCTCCACACTGCCATTATCCCAATATAAAATCCCCACTTTATCAAAATAATTGCAGTTGGAGCGGATTTTTTAAAGCAGATGGCATGGCCATGGAAGAGTCTCCTCCAAATAAAATCACTCTTTTCCTTTTTATCTTTTACAGCTTTCTCTGATAAATCAATTCCCTGTAAGAATTTTTAATAGAAACGAATTATTTTGTGTTGCAAAGTATTGGAACAATGTGAATTGAGAACATTTCAGATTCATATATTACAAATTTTGTTAATGACCCCTTCCTTACAGTGGAAGATTTTACACTAAAGAAATCTATTTTTCAACCTCAGCCATACTGTGATTCCATGAAATCTGCCTCGAGATCTCATTTTGAGCCGATGAGGGGGTGAGGAAACAAAGGACGTCACCAAATCTTATCCTTAATTTGTTTTTTGGAACACCTTTAAAAATAAATTCATAATTTTGATGGTGTTAGAGAGTTACAGAGTTACCAACTTGTGCTTTGTGGGCTTTAATTCAGTGGTGCAACTTCTGTGATTTCTCACAGACTTTCACCTGAGGATCTGTCTAGGTTTGAAAAGACAGGTATTTGCTAATGAAGGCAGGGTATCATTGTCTTTTTAATTACCCAGCAATTAACAGCATGACCGACAATTACGGTATCCCAGCAACAAATGGGGAAGAAAAAATTCCCAAAGAAAGGGAACAAAAGGAGAAGAATTTTAACCCACAACAGGATCTTCATAGGGACAATTAGACAAATATTCCTTCTGAGTGGACGTGATGCGGTAATTAAATCAGAGAGGAGACGGTGAGATTTGGGGAATTAATTACTGGGATTCCACGATGGGGTCTGGATGGGGTTTGGCATTGAGTTCCACTGCTGGGGCTGCAAATCCACGGAAATTTCATCCCTGGGGGAAGGAGGAGGAAGGATAAGAAAAGGAAAGTCCTCTGAAAAATTTTGAGAGTTCTGGGAGCTCCTCATGGACAAATACAGCAGCTGCCACTAATCATATAAAAAGGAAATGGAGAAAAAGCTGAAGGTTTTAATTTGCTTTAATTTTCATGTTGGCTGCGATGAGGAAAGGCTGAGAGAGATGGGAATGTCCATCCTGGGAAAGAGAAGGGTCTGGAGAGAGCTCAGAGCCTGAAGGGACCAAAGCAAAGATGGAGAGGGACTGGGGACAGGGGATGGAGGGACAGGACACAGGGAATGAATGGGGTCACACTGCCAGAGGACAGCGATGGATGGGATATTGGGCAGGAATTGTTCCCTGGATGGAATTCCATCCCTGGATCCCTTTGAGTGCCCAAGGCCAGGCTGGACATTGGGTTTGGAACCTCCTGGGTCAGTGGGAGGTGTCCCTGCCATGGCATGGGGTGAATAGGATGGGATTTAATGTCCTTTCCAACCCAAACCACATCATGACCCTCTGAATCTGTGGTTCTGTGCTCCAGTGAAATGTTTCACCTAAAAAAAAAAATTTAAAAATCTGCAGTTTAACAAGCTTTTGATGTGAGACCTCTTGCTTGTTACACCAGCACTTTCTCGAGGTTAATAGCCTTAAAAAAGTAAAATAAAATTTAAAAAAAAGCTTTCTAAATTAATCAGAAGGTGAATTTTAAACAGCAAAACTCTGAAACACCCAGCAGGTGCAGAGTGCCCTGTAAGGAAAGCACATTTTAACAAATTTAGCCTGAGCTCTTTAACAAATTTACCCTGATTGTGAGAGCCAAAGCAGCGAGGAGGTGGCTGCAAAATTGGTGATTAATTTCATATTTTTCATGTTTTTTCCTGAGCTTTTTGGGTCTGATTTATAAATTTGAGTGTGACGAGATGTCAGGCTACAAGAGGGCCGTTCCTGCCCGATGAAGAGGAGGAGGAGGAAGGTGTGGAGGGTGGGATTTGGGGATGCTGGAGGAGCAGCCCAGAGGTATTTTTGGGTGGAGATGAGGGGTTTGGATCACAGCTGGGGCCAGGGTGATGGGAGCAGCCCTGAAAGGGGTCTGGGCATCAGAAAAGGTCACCTCAGCTCAGACACAGTGTTCCTCAGTGTTATCATGATCCGCGACTTAAAGCGGGGGTCGTGATAGGTTCTTTTTGGAATCTCAGAGTGCAAAAGAAAACGAGGGGGCAAATGTGTATGCTTCAAATAATCAGGGACAATTTATTTGGGTATTTTGCGATAGAAGAGGGAGGGAGAGAGAGAGAGAAAGAAGAGAGAGAGAGAGAGAGAGAGTGGGTTATATAGCTACCAACAAGGCTGACGAGGTCTTCCAGAGTTGCCACGGTGGTAGTCGGTCTGCTGGGAGAGTCTCCGCCGGAGTCTTCTCAGGGGAGACTTTTTATAGTCTTTTTCAAAGCGAGTGGCTGCAGCCAGCGGGGTTGCAAGTCATGGGTCAGCACGTGGAATTGGCTCGGGCTTCTCCCTCCCCAAAGCAGGTGTGCAATAAGGTGGGCATGGTGCCTGATGGAGATTCTTGGGGCATGAAAAGAATAGGGTGTTCTTCAAACAGAGCCAGTGATCGATGGGGAGGACTCGCTGTCCCAGAAGTCGAAAATCACTCCACCTTGATTCGGCTTGGACCCCACTTCAAGAAAAGAGCCCCCCCCCCCCTTTTTTCTTCCACTCGGGTTTTTGGGGTGCATAGTTCGATAATCGTGAGACAGTCACGGATCTTTAGTACGGTCTCTTACAAGTGTCCCATGCAGGGTTTGGGGCCGCTGTGGGGACATCCCCCGGGGTGACACGGGCTTAACTCAGATGTGGGAAGGAAAAGTTAAATTTTGAGATGTTCCAAAAGTAGAGGTGGGGGTGAAGGGCAGGACCTGCAGGGTGCGGGTGCTGAGGGTACAGAAATTTATTTTTCTCTCGTTATTTTCCCTGTGCATTTGGTTTGTCCCGAAATTCCACAGCCCGCGTCTCCCTTCCTGGTGCCATCACCTCTGGTGACACCAAATCATTGTCAGCAGAGAAATCGAAGAATTTCGGATTGATTGGGGTTGGGAAGGACCTTAAAGGATGTTCCATCCCATTTCTACCATGGGTAGGGACCCCTCCCACTGTCCCAGGCTGCTCCAACCCCAATGTCCAGCCTGGCCTTGGGCACTCAAAGGGATCCACTGGGCACCCTCCTTAAAATCCACCTAAATTTCTACTTATTTTGGTTTAAAACCATTTCAATTTAAAACCATTTCAATTTAAAACCATTTCAATTTAAAACCGCTGGGGCTCTCCGGATTAATGATCGGTGAGTGATGGTTTTTCTTCTGGTTGTGTTGAGACAGAGATTTGTGTCCCTCCTAAAGACAGGGATATTTCCCATAGAAAGGGATTTTTTTCTTGTCCTTTCCCAGCCTTTGGTGGATCAGAGAAATGTGGAGGGACATGGGTGGGAATGGGCTGGGTAGAATTAAATTAATGTTAGGGGAATGTGGAGATCTTGGAATTCAACTCCTAATATTTCCAGGATTTTTTTTATTTTTTTTTTTAATTTTTATTTTTATTTATTTATTTTTCTTTATTTTTCTTTATTTTTATTTTTTTTCTTTTTTCTTTATTTTTTCTTTATTTTTTATTTTTAGATTTATTTTTATTGATTTTTAATTTATTTTTATTTATTTTATCTTTATTTTTTCTTATTTTTCTTTATTTTTTAGTTTTTCTTTATTTTATTTTTTTAAGTTTATTTTTTATATTTTTTTATTAATTTTTAATTGATTTTTTATTTTTCTTATTTTTATTTATTTCTCTTTATTATTTATTTATTTCTATTTTTATTTCTTATTTAATTTTATTTTCTAATTTATTATATTTTTAATTTTTATTTATTTTTTTATTACTTTTAATTTATTATTTATTTATTATAATTTATTCTTTTTTATATTTTTTATTTATTCTTTATTTATTTTTTAATTTTTTTTTTTTTTTTTTCTGCACGATTCATCGGATCTGGTTTTCGAAACACGATCTGTTGGCAGATGCTTACAGCTGAGTCTTTACATTTTTGGGGGGTAAAAAAAAAAAAGAAAAAAGAGAAAAAGAGAGGAATGATGAAATCTTGCAAACTCATTGCTCAGCTTTCTCTTGTGTTAGGTTTGGACCAAAAAGGAATCTTGAAAAACCACAATATTTGTGTTTAGCAATTCAGTGGTTTTACCCCTGCATGGGACCAGACTGGGATAGAAAATACATTGGAAACACGGATTAAAACAGCTCCTTAAACAGTGGTTCCCAAAAAACCCTCCCTGAAATTTCTCATGGCAATTTATAATTAAATTAAGAGAATGAATCCAACACCTCTGAAACTCGAGGGCTGAAATACCCGGAACTCCGCTTACAAAATGTTCCTGGGTAAAAAATTCTGAGCAAACTTCGGCGTGGATCCCATCTCTGCTTTCCAAACTGCCTAAAAACGTGTCATCTTTTATTATTATTGTTAATTCTGAGTTCTCCATCTAGGAAAGCCAGTGGGGAAAAAAAAAAATTGTTTAAAGCAGTCCAGAAAGTGAAAAAAACTGTCTTCAGACCAAGCCTGCAGCTTAAAAAAAAATCTTTTTTTTTAAATGGTGCCCTCTCCTTGCTAGCAAATGAGAGATTTTTAAATATGGTTTCAAGCTTGCTGAGTGATTTTGTCAATTTTTCATGGCGTGCTGCTGCAGAATATTGTGATTTTCTGGAGGAAAATTAGCGATTTCTCAGGTTTGGAACAATTGGCATCAGCCAGGGTTTTACTGCACCCCAAATTATTTCTGGTTTATTATTGGGTTTATTATTGTCCTGAATTATTTATCTCTGGTGAGCTCTGCTGTGGGGTGAGGGCACTCAGCAGCTCTAAGACAAAATTAAAATCCGAAATTTGCCCCCTCACAAAGTTTTTCTGACACGAAAGCAATTTTTTAGTGCTCTGAATGCTCCGTTGGCTGCACAGGGGGTGAAGAGGAGAGTCTGGAATCACAAAGTTTATTTCTCACATCTGTAGTTATTCCTGGATATTTGTAATATTTATCTTTTTAAAATTCATAGGATTTTTTATTTCAAAATGAGGGAAAACCACTTGTTTTTCACATATTTACCTTTACAAATTTTTTTAATTATAGATTAATTTTTAATTGATAGGATTTTTTACTTCAAAATGAGTGAAAACCTTTGTTTTTCACATATTTACCTGGTTAAATTTTTTATTGATAGGATTAATTTTTTAATTGTGGATTTTTTACTTCAAAACGAGGGAAAACCATTTGTTTTTCATGTATTTATTCTTATCAAATTTTTTAATTGATAGGATTAATTTTTTTAATTGATAGGATTTCCTATTTCAAAATGAGGGAAAACCATTTGTTTTTCACATATTTACCTTATTAAAACTGATAGGATTTTTTACTTCATAGTGAGGGAAAACCACTTGTTTTTCACATATTTACCTGGTTAAATTTTTTAATTGATAGGATTAAATTTTTTAATTGATAGGATTTTTTACTTCAAAATGAGGGAAAACCATTTGTTTTTCACACATTTACCTTATTAAAATTGATAGGATTTTTTATTCCAAAATGAGGGAAAACCACTTGTTTTTCACATATTTACCTTATTAAATTTTTTAATTAATAGGATTTTTTATTTCAAAATGAGTGAAAACCATTTGCTTTTCACACAGTGGCGGTGGGGGAAGGATGTGGAGGGGACATGGAGATGCTAAAATTGGTGTCTGGTTCTGACAACACAAAATAAATTTAAATTTTTCTCATCTTTTATTGCAGCTGGAACCCAGGCCAGATCCTTTACTGTCTTGGTTTTGAGACAATGTTTTCAGAGAAAAAACGTTACAGGGAAACGTATCCTCTGAAATGAAAATAAATTTGATATTTTTTTCCCCACCAACAAGAAATAGATGCTGGGCAAAAAAAGATGAAGAGAAAAAAGGTAGTTTTATTAGCAAAAACACAGTGGCCACAGGACACAGATAAAGAGTAACCGTTAGATCACAAGGACACAGATAAAGAGCAACCATCAGATATTCAAACAAAAAAAAAGTCGCCACATGGTGTCGACAAGGCGGCGACTCCGCCCCTGGGAAAAGAAACAAAAGGAAAACCCAAGTGGCTGTTCTTGTAACAGTGGCAAAAAGAAAACAACCAAAAGAAAAAAACCCGTACCACAGTCCCTGCTTCCCCGTGGACGGATCAGAGGGCTCGGAGTGCCTCCACTGCCAGCCCGGTTTGCTTCCGGAATCCCGGACGAGATGGAGCCGTGCGGCTCCTTCCTCGGCAGGACTGCCCCAGGAGCAGCAGGAGACGCAGAGGGGATGTCCGAGAAAAAGCCGCCGAAGCCAACAAATGGAGCTAGCAGAAACTGCGACACTGTAACTCTGCTCCACGGAGAAAGTGAGCACTCCCACGGTGAGAGGCAGAGAGAGAGAGAGAGCTCGAGAAGCCCCGATCGCGTGGCAACGCTGGCTGTTAAACTGTCCTCTGCACCTTCTCAGCAGCTCCTGCTCCTTCTTCTGCGTTACATTTAAAGGTCAACACCTTTTGGGCATGAATAGCCAACGGTTAGGAATACATCAGAATTGACACAATCAACCCAAGACATTTGATCACTGTCACATTTTTTGGGACATTTCTGGGGGTGAAAAAAGGGTGAAAAAGAGAGAAAACATTTCCCCCTGAAATCTTTCAGATTCATTTTTCCTTACAAATTCCAGCCAATCCTTCCTCCAAGGTAATAGGAAAAGAGGAAACCGCCCTTAATTCCACCAGGGGAGGTTTAAATTGGATTTTTTTCTGCCCTAAAAGGGATGAGGAGCACTGGAATGGGGAGATGGGATGGTGTTGGGGTCACCAGAACCCCATGGGATCCTTCAGCGGGACACAAGGATGTGACACCCACTGGGTTTAGGGGCTTTTCCACCCCAAATTATCCCATAAATCCCAAATTACACTGCTGGGGAGCCAGGATTTGGGAGAAGAGAAGCAGACACTCCAGAGAGGGTTTGTCACACCCTCCTGACCCTCCTGGACAGGATGAATCGCGATGGAAGGGATACACAGGGAGAGGATTCTGCTTTTGGGGCCACATTGGGGTTTTTCAGGGGGGTTAAATCGGTGAATTCTGACTTTTCCTCAAAAAATTGGTGCAGAAATGCCAAAGGTGATATTTTCGACGTCAACAGGGGACAACAGGTTTCGTCCCTGTTCTGGAGGACAGGGAGCCACGAGATTTCTCCTCATCCCTGTTTTGGATGCAAAACCTCTGTTTTGGGATGAAAAATCTCTGTTTTGGGATGTGAAATCTTTTCCAACTCTCATTGTTTCTCCCACAGCTCCCACCAGAGTCTGTGCATCCGGTTTCTCTGGGGCCCAGCAGAGATTTTGTGGGATCAAAATGTGATTTTGGGCTTTGCATAAATTCAGCTGGCTTTTTTTCTTATTTTTTTATTTATTATTTATTTATTTTTTTATTTTGCCTAATTCAACAGGTGTTTTTTGAATTTTGCTAAATTCAGCAGGCATTTCTTTGGGTTTTGCCTAAACTCAACAGGCATTTTTTTTTTTTTTTTGTTTGCTCATAACTACGATAAGTTTTTTCTTGGGTTTTGTCGAAATTCAGCAGGCATTTTTCACGGTTTTGCCTAAATTCAACAGGGGTTTTTGTGAGTTTTTCCTAAATTCAGCAGGCTTTTTTTGGGTTTTCCCTCAAGTTCAGCAGTCATTTTTTTGCCTAAAATCAACAGGCATTTTTGTGGGTCTTACCCAAATTCAACAGCATTTTTTTTATTTTTCTAAATTCAGTAGGCATTTTTTTGGGGTTTTGCCTAAGTTCAGCAGGTTTTTTTTTCTTTAATTTACCAAAATTCAATGGACTTTTTTTTTGGTTTTCCCTAAATTCAGCAGGTTTTTCTTTGGGTTTTGTCTAAATTCAACACGTGGTTTTTTGGGTTTTACCTAAATTCAGCAGGCTTTAGTTTGAGTTTTGCCTAAACAAACATGGGTGTGTTTTTTGTTTTTTTTTTTTTTCTTTGGGTTTGCCTGACTTTAACGTGCTTTTTTGTGTTTTGCCTGAATTTTTGGGGGTTTTGCCAAGCTCAATAGGCCATTATTGGTTTTTGAATTAACTGCTTTTTTTTTGGTTTTTCCTAAATTGAGCAAGCATGTTTTTTGGCTTTACGTAAATTCAACAGGCATTTTTTTTGATTTTCCTAATTCAGCAGGTCTTTTTTCTGGATTTTGCCTATTCACAGATTTTTGTGGGTTTTGCCCAAATTCCAATAGCATTTCTTGAGGTTTACCTAATTCAGCAGGCCTTTTTTTTTTTTTTTAAAACCTAAGTCAGCAGGCATTTTTTTTTTGTCTTCAATTAATCAGCAGGCATTTTGTGGTTTTACCTATTTCAGTAGGGCATTTTTTTTTTGTTATCTCTAATCAATGAATTTTTTAAATTTGTCCATTCATCAGGGCTTTTTGGTTGGTTTGCCTAAATTCAGCAGGCTTTACTTTGGGTTTTGCCTAAAGTCAACACATATTCTTTTTTTCTTGGGTTTTACCAAATTTAGCAGCCTTTTTTTGGTTTTTCCTAAATTCAGCAGGCTTTTTTTTGGGTTTTTACTTTAATTAGGGAATTGTTTTTGGTTTTTTTTTTTCTAAATTAGAGGCTATTTTTTGGTGGGGTGTTTACCTAAATTGAGCAGACAATTTTTTTAGGTTTTCCTGCATTCACAAAATTTTTTGGGTTTTGCCAAATCGACGGTATTTTTTTTCTGGGTTTTTGTCAAAATTTAACTGCTTTTTTGTGGGTTTTACCTAAATTCAGCAGGCTTTATTTTTTTTTGTATTTTTTTTTTCTAAATTCAACTGGCCTTTTTTGGGGGTTTTTCCTAGATTCAGCAGGCGTTTTTATATTTTCCTAAATTCAACGTGCTTTTTTTGTGTTTCCTAAATTCAGCAGGGCTTTTTTTTTTTTTTTTTTTTTTTATTTTTTCACGTTCAACCACTTTTTTTTTTTTTGTTTCTAATTAGCAGGCATTTTTTGTGTTTTCTAAATTACACATTTTTTATTTTTTTCCTAAATTCGCAGGTCACCCTCTCCTGGAGCCCACAGACACACTCGATACCGGAGTCATGTGTACCAACACAATAATCCTTATTTTTGAGACTTGCAACAATAATTTAATTTCTGCTGCCTTATGACGGTGATCTTAGCCGATGCCAATTTTGCCCGAACATCAGCTTTTAAAATTTATTGGTTCAATTTTAAAATTCCCAAACTCTTAATTGGTGACCCTGAGTGAGGACGGGTTTTCCTCACCGACTGAATGTGATTTTTTTTTTTTTTTTTTTTTTCATGATTTCCATTTTCCATGTGGGAACATCCAAAATCTTGCACAGTGTGTGAGATTTTAAATACTTAAATAAATTAACATTAATTATATATATTTAAATTATAATATCATTAAATTATATATATATTATAATAATATAATTTTTTTTTGATTTTAAATTAAATTATCTTGTCCTGAGCATCGATGGTCCTGCAGAAATCACTGATCTGGAATTAAAAGAAATTATGTGTTTGCTGATATATCCTGATGTAAATAGGAAATTTTTGATCTTGTCCTGTAAAAAAACTCATAAAACAGCACATAAAAAGTGGGAAAATGAGAGAAAATGTAAATTTAACAAATTCCTGCCCCTGGGTGGAAAATAGCAGTGGAAAACCATCTCTGCACCAAAAATCCCCACGAACTGGCACTGGAAACCGATGGCACAAACTCAGCCTTGACTAATCTTGTTTAAAGGATCTGGCTTAAAAAGGGAAATTAAAAAAAAAAAAAAAGGAGTCTGAGGAATTTTTGAACCCAGAAAAAAAAAAAAAAATAATTGCTGATGAGAGGGAAAATGTGAAATAATTCCAGCCTGGGTCTGTGAGGTCACACATTCAGAGGACCTGGACGACTTCAAATGCAGCCCAGAGCGAGGAATAATTAAAAAATAATTAAATTAAAAAAATGAAGCTGAGCACCCATAAAGAAAGGGGAGCCAGCATGAAATGTCTCACCGCTTCCAATCAAAACTTTTTTTTCGTTAACAGCCAAAATTTGCCCTCTCACAATGTTTTTTTTTTTTGACAAAAGGGAAATCTTTGGTGCTCCACAGGGTGTGAAGAGGAGAGTCTGGACTCACAAAGTTTAATTTCTCAAAAAAAAAAAAAAAAAAAAAAAAAAAAAAAAAAAAAAAAAAATGGTTTTGGAAGATCTAACATCTTGTTAATCTTGTGGGATAATTTTGTACCGATATCCTATTTTTTTTGTTGACGTCTGGTCACGGCAAAATGCACCAAAGATTAACCCCTCACATGTTTATTTTAAAAGAAATATACTTTTAAAAATAATTATTGTAAATAAAATTCAATTATATTTATGTTATTATTTTATTATTTAAATATTTTACTTGCTTTTCATCTGAGCAACTGTCGTGCCCAGAAGCAAAGATCAATTTCTTGTTGGGTGCTCTCCAACCCAAGAATGAAAAAATTATTCACCTCCTCCAAAATCTTGCATTGAGGAAGAAATAAGCCTGAATAATTTGGCAGGAATCACAGAAATCACAGAGTTTCAGCAGCTGAGCTTATATAAAGTGAATTTTATGCCATTTCCTGAGGTGAAGAGAGTGCCTGGAGATACGCAGCAATTTAAACCTGGCACCTCTGAGACTCAGGAAAATTTTAATTATTTTTAGAAATCTCAGAATAAGACATTTTGAATTTTTTGATGCTTTGCAAAACAATTCCTAGAGATTTAAGTGAATTTTCTACCTTTTTTTTTTATTTTTTTTTTTTTTTATTTTTTTTTTTTTTAAAAACACTTAGTGAGATGAATTTGGGTATTCTTTTAAAACCTAAAAAAAAAAAACCTGAGATCCAAGCCGTTCCTGTTGTGAGTTTTTTTAAGTCCAATTCCACCTGGAGAGAATCGAGTCCACTTGTTGGCATGAAATTTTAATCTCTTTTAAATATTTTTTAAGTTTTTTGACTTAAATGAGAAAGCCACCCAATAAATACACGTTAAACACATTTCCTCCAGTGTTTTTTATCCTCTCTGCCTGGAGGTTCCACCAAAGAGCAAATCTGACCAGGAATGACAAAAACTCAACAGGTGGGAAAAGACAGATCACCTATTTCTCTGCTCAAAAGAAACTTTAACAATAAACCATTAAAAAGCCATTTTTAGCCCATAAATCCCCTTCCTGTGGCTCCAAAAATGTCCAGTGGAGGCTGAGCCCAGGTAACTCTGGGACCAGCAAGTCAAACCTTATTTTTTTATTTTTTTTGTTTATTTTGGGGTTTTTTTGTTTTTTTTTAGGGGTTTTATTTTTTATTGTTTATTTGGGTTTTTTTTGTGGGGTTTTTTTTTTTTTTTTTTTTTTTTTTTTTTTTTACTCTCTTTTTTTTTGTGGTTTTTTTTTTTTTTTTTCTTTTTTTTTTCTTTTTCAATAATCCTCCCAATATTTCATGTTGTTTTCTCGCTTTGGGTGCCAGTAAGAATTAGGAAAGCACGATGGAGACCCATCACTCTTTTCTGCTGAGAAATAACAATATTGAATAAGAATCAGGCTTGCACTGTGAATTCTTTCCTCACAGCTGGAAAGGCTAAAATAAAGTAATCGCAAACAACTGCAGAAAAAATGCAGTTAATGACTTTTAATTATTTTAATTTTTAAATTATTATTTTAATTTAAATTTAATTCAGCATTTTTAATAATTTTAAAAATCATCAGTTTAATGGCTGAACTCACATGGGCATGGTGTATAACGGTGCATACCTTAAATGTGTGGAAATTGCCCTCTTTTTTTTTTTTTTTTTTTTTGAAATAAAGGTTCTGAATCTTTGAGGTTAGCCGTGTAGTGGTAGCAAAAAAAAATAAAAAATAATTAAAAAAAAGGTTTTTTTGCTGAGTTGGGTAATGCTTTAAAAAGCTTTAAAATCTTGACATTGTGGGTCCTGCTTGAAAACTTCCCTTTTTTTTTTTTCCTGGGATGTAAGATTTAAATCAGGGGAAAATCTGTGGCTGGAAGTGATCTGAGTCACCATCCACTCAAACCGAGGAAAAGCCATTGGGATGCTTTATTTTAATATATTATATAAATTATATTTTATATTTATATTTATATTTATATTTATATTTATATTTTATATTTATATTTATATTTTATATTTATTTATATTTATATTTATATTTAATATTTATATTATATTTATATTTTAATATTTTATAATTATATATTTATTTAGTGTGAATAGGTTGAATTTTCTCATGATTTGCATGATGCGCCTTGAATTTCCATGTGGAAACATCCAACCCTCTTGCCAGATGTGTTGAACATTAAATTTTTAAATTTAAAATTAATTGTCTTGTCCTGAGCATCGATGGTCCTGCAGAAATCCAGAAGTGAAAGAAATTATGCGTTTGCTGACATATCCTGATGTAAGAAGGAAATTTTTGATCTTTTCCATAAAAAGCCTTTTTAAAAACAGCACCCTAAAAAATGTGGAAATAATGAGAGAAAAAATGCAAAAAAATCACAAATTCCTGCCCGGTGGAAAATTAATGCAAGAAAATGATATAAAAAGCATTTCTGCCACCAGACATCCCCATGAACTGACCATCCCTTTTAGAAGTCCTAGGAATCAAAACTAAATTTGATTATTTAAATTAAATCTGCGTGTGCTTATCCAAAAAAAAACTACAAACCAATCCTCTTTCTCGTCCTTCTGCCACCAAATTCACTTTTTCTGTTTTCTGCTGTGACATTCTCGTTCCCTCAGGCAAGGAGCAGAAATCGACACCGTTCTCAAATGTGATTAGAAATTGGGTGAACGCCGTGAGTAACCCAAGGGTTCAGGCTGATTCCAAACCCTTATTTTTAACTAAGTTATCTAAACCTAAATTAAATGGCTATAAATTAAATGTCTATAAAGCAATTTAAGGCCTGTTTTCCTATGGTTCTTTTAATTCTCTTGGGGCGGACGGGTTTAGAAGTAATTTATGAAAATGTATTCACCCAGCTCTTCTGTTTTTTGGGCTTTTGTAGAAATCTCCCCCGTTTTTTTTGCAAAATTCTCAACGAGCTCAAATGGCTCCCAAACCCACCGAGATGGGTGAATTATTGCAAACTGATAAAATTTGGGTGGGATTTTTTTTTTGCAAAAATCTGACACGTGTTCCCCTGACTCCATCCTACTGAAAAATAAACTGCTGTTCCTCACGGTTTGTTTTGTCTCTGTCAAGGAAACCCTCTGCTCTCATCTCGGGAGGGTTGTACAACAGCAACAAGATCCTGACCTTTTTATTAATTTTTTTTTATTTTCTATCCTTTCTTTTCAAGCCTGATTTATTTATTTTCTATTTTCTATCCTTTTCTCGTTCCCTGAGATGAAAACTTGGGCGGTGCGAGCTCTGTCACTCGTGTCCCAGCAAAAAACTTCTTTTTGCTGCAAAGGTTAAGGTGAAAAGGTTTAGCTAATTAACTCTTAATCAAGTCCAGCTGTAATTTACTGCTGTCCTCTGAAGCTCTGTGCCTGCTGGATTAGTTTATCTCTGATAAACGCAGAGAGATTAATTTCTCCCGCAGCACAGGAGTGTGTAAATATCCAGCAAAGGGTAATATATGACCAAATAAACTCTGCTCCCCGAGGCCCCCATTCCAGGCACTGAAATAAAACCCTTTTTTTCTTGCAGAAAATGATGGTGGGGAAAAAATTTTCTTTTATTTTCTTTTTTTTTTTTTTTTTTTTTTTTTTTGTGTATTCTTATGCCCGGGACGAAAAAAAAAAAAACCAAACCACCAGAAGCGAAACACGCAACGCTTCAGGATTAAAAAAGGTTCTGCCTTTTTAAAAAAATCCTTTTTCAGGATTTCAAAGTCCTGCTGCTGTAGTGAAATAAATGTGCATTTTTGTGTGTGAAAATCCTCGCTAGGATTAAATCAGGTGTAAACACGTGACAGAAATGTGAGTTTGTCCTGCTGGGTTTTGAAATTGTGGCTGTGGACACCTCAATTTTCTCATTTTTTGTACATTGTCTTCCTGAAATATGAAAAAATCCGTTTCTCAGGGAAGTGAGAGGGAATTGAGAGAGCTCAATTAAAAACCCATTTGAAATGTTTATGTGAGATCTGAAACTGCACATACTCCTTGAGTTATACCCTTATTTCAAGCTCAGGCTGATTTAATCAAAACATTTTTTACTTTTTGAGCAAATTTTAGGCTTTTTTTTTTGAAAAGCTGCTCCAAGGTAAAGTTCTGTGTCAAAATAGTGAGGAAGCCATAATCCCCAGAACTTTCCTAGAAACTCTGTGAAATGAAGCAATTTAAATACACTGCAGTTTTGTTTTTTTTTTTAAACTTTAAATAATATCCAAAAAACCGAGGCAGCAGAAAATATTCCCGTCTCAGTCCCAGGTTAGGGTTTTTTTTTAGAAAAATTCCTTCATGGACAAGGTAGCCAAGTGCTGGAACAGGCTGCCCAGGGTGGAAGTGGATTCCCTGGAAGTGTTAAAAAAGGTGTGGATATGATATTTGAGGACGTGGTTTGATGGTGGTGAACACAATGAGGGTGAGAGTTGGACTCAAAATCTTCTCCCATCCTCGGGTGGTTCTGTGATTCCTGTGGCCCTTCCCGACATCCTGAAGAGCTGTAGCTTCACTCAAAGAACTTTGAGCACAAATTTACAAATTTTAATTTATTCATTGTCACCCACATAGTGATTGTGGCTTTTTTTTGGTTTTGGTTTGGGTTTTTTTGGTTTTTTTTTTTTTTTTTTTTTTTTTTTTTTTTCTTTTTATAACAAAAGCCAGAACAATTTTTCTAAACCCAGGTCCAGTGGTTGGGTTGATCCCCGCGTCCCCAGTCTGCTCCAAGCTCTGTCCAGCCCATCCTTGGACAATTCCAGAGATCCAGGGACAGCCACAGCTGCTCTGAGCATCTCACATTTCATCACTGCTCCTCTTCATCCACAGTGTTTGGAGGGAGCAGTGAGAGGAAACGGAGAAATCCAAGCTGGGTGCATCATGTTGGAATTATTTTCTAAAAAAAAAGATGATTTTCCACAATCACTGGGAACCCAAAGCCACAGGTTTTCTGCACTTTTGGGCTGGCCAGCCTTTTGCAGGAATTAGAATTAGAATTAGGAATTAGAATTAGGAATTAGAAATTAGAATTAGAAATTAGTATTAGAATTAGAATTACAATTAGAATTAGAATTAGAATTAGAATTAGAAATTAGAAATTAGAATTAGAATTAGGAATTAGATTAAAAAGAAAGAGCTGAGTGTAAGAATAGTCTGTGGTAGAAGATTGCTTTGAAACAAATCCACAGAAATTATTAAGTCCCATCCTCGGGGTCTTTATTGTGACTGTAAATAAATGATGGGCCAGGTTCTAGGAGCCTTTTCAGCTTCTCTCTGCTGGGCAGATTTGCAATTTTTTTTTTGGTTTTTTTTTGTTTTTGTTTTTTGTTTTTTGGGGGCGTTTTTTGGGGTTTTTTTTGGTTGGTTTTTTATTTGTTTTTCTGGTTTTTTTTTTGTTTTGGTTTTTTTTTTTGTTTTTGGTTGTTTTTTCTTTTTTTTTTTTTTTTTTTTTGCCTTTTGGTCTTTTCCTTCCCGCTTACACACATTTTTCACTTCCTCACGTGAAGAGATCTCGAGTTCGGGGATGGGTGGGATTTTTCTCCAGCCAGCAATCATCCCATCACACTGGCCAAATTATTCCATCACCATCAAACGGAAACAAAGTGCCTGAGACAAAGTGGCTGAGAGGTCAGGGAAATGCGCAGCTGAGAACCAAATTTGGGAGGGTTGGGATGCCAAAGGTGAACCAGGGGGCATTTTTAGAGCTCTCCAACCATTGCACGTGATCATTCATGCCTCTCCTGGTTTGAACGAACTCAAATGGGAGCAAAACACTACCAAGTTCCAGCAAACCTCCCCCCCTCTCCTTTCTCCACCCGGGTCCTGGAGACAAACTTTTCCACAGAGAGGAAAGTGAAAAGAAAAGGGAAAAAAACCCCCATTTATTTAAAATTATAAAAACAAAAAGAAAAAACCTGTGGAATCAGCTGTTGATCCCAAAGCCTTTCTCTTCCCTCCTGGGAGTGGCTTCCCCTCCGGGGCCCCAGAGGGGTTGGACAGAGTCTCTCTCTGGTGGTTCACTGAAGGATCTTTCTCACCTGTCGTGCCACGGGAAAATCCTCCAATTCTCAGATGACGAAAAAAAAATTCGAGGAAAAAAAACAAGTCCAAAGAAAGGGAGAGAAAAAAAAAACAACAAAACTGTTCCCAGAGAGCAGAGAGCTTCTTTTCCACCGCTGATCCCCAGAGAGCCTCCCGAGGAAAAAAAACCGTGTGTGTCTTGTCCCTTTCCCTCCCATTGTCCTTGAAGGGAGGAACATCACCAAACAAACCAGAGCAGTCTCGACTAATGTACAGTTCCAGAAGGGTTATTTAATTTTCCTCTGACATAAGCAGATGATAGGAATACAATACTCAGCTAATCTAGGAAAATCTCCTTTTTTCTTGTTGACTCAGGCACGAGATGAACCCTCAAACGCTGTTTTTGCACATGAGATTTCCTCCTCTGGGTCGGTTTTGTGCCTCTGGATGCCATCTGAAAAAAAGTGACCCTTTCAGAAAATATTTTAAAAATCATGCACTGGCACAGGAAAGCTTCAGTGTGTGACAACCTTTTTTAAAAAAAAACCTTTTATAAAAAGGTTTTAAACTTAAAAAAAAACCTTTTAAACTTCTGGAAGCTGCGAGATGCGACGTGAGCCCGATTGCCAAATTGCTGCTCCCGTTTCAAGCGTGAGAGAAATGAGAGCGTGAATTTCATCACCGAAAAAATGAATGATAAAAAAACTCAGATTATCAGACAGGAGAATTTTATCAGAATGATAAAAACCCTCAGACAGGAGAATTGTCTCAGTTGCACGCTCAGTTTTGCCTCAGAGTGACGCTGCACTTTCTGGAGTCACTTCATCCAGGCTGGAAAAAAGGAAAAAAAAAAAAACCCAAAAAAAAAAAAAAACCCCTAAAAAAAGCCAACTTTGGGGTGAAAAACAGCTGCATGTTTTCAGCACAGCTGTAATCTGGCGCCTTGAATTCGTGACCCTTCAAATTCGGTGTCGTGTGAACCCTGATCGCTCAGTTTGGGATTTCACAATTCCAAAATGCCCCGCTCCTCGTGGCTTTGAGCCACATGAAAAAAATTAAAAACCTTTCCCTGGGATATCCCTCTTGGAAATGCCTCGGAACAGGACTGACCCGGCAGATTTTGAATAAAAACCAATCTCTCATTTTCTCATGTTTGTGGATTAAAGTGTGAAATGTAACCGTTCTGATGAAATTCTGTGCAGTTCCATGGCCCTGGAAGATTTGGGGGTTTCCAAATTTCCAAACCTGGAAAATTTGGGGTTCCTCCTGTGGGATCCCACCTGGCTGTGTTCTGTTCTGGTTTTGGGAATGTTCTGGTTTTGGGAATGTTGTTCATATTTTATTGTTGTTGTTCATATTTTGAAAAAAAGCCCAAAGCACTCAACACGGCCACGCTCACCCTGAGCATCCCCTCTGCCCTTTGGGATCTTTTCCTCCCTCCCTTCTCCTTTTCTTCACCCTTCTCTCAATCTCTTCTCTTTAAATCCTTTTTACACAGCCTGGTTGGTTTCACCTCGGCACTTTTTAAACCTCTTTTTTTTTTTTTTTTTTTTTTTTTTTTTTTTTTTTGTAAGAA
>VKON01004035.1:0-12512 GCA_009741485.1 Malurus cyaneus samueli
AAAAAAAAAAGGAAGGGTGGGGGGGGGAAGGGAAAAAAGAAAAAAAAAAAAAAAAAAAATCTATTGGGGGGGGAAAAAAACCCAAAATTAAAAAAAAAAAAATTTGACCCCAAAAAAAAAAATGTTTTCCCCGAAAATGCCCCAAAAAATTCCCCCAAATTTCCCGTCAAAAGGTGCAAACGGCGCTGGTGCCCTGTCCCGCGGCTGCGGCAGGAGCTGCCGTCGCTGTTGGGGGGCAGCGGCCCCGCAAAGGAAAAACGGCTTGATCCCGAGCTGCCGGCGCTGCGTTGGCGGGATCCAGAGGCGAGCAGCCAGATTCCTGCGAGCGGTATCCCGGATTGTGCTGAGATTGCAGGTATGGGATCAGTCGGGATATTGGGATATCGGGATATCGGGATATTGGGATATTGGGATATCGGGGCTGCCGGCGCTGCTGGCGCGGATCCAGAGCGAGCACCAAATTCCTGCTGGACATATCCCGGATTGTGCGAGATTGCAGGTATGGGATATTGGGATTGGGATTTTTGGATTTTGGATATTGGATATTGGGATCAGGATACAATATTGGGAATGATATGGATATCGGGGATTGGGGCTGCCGGCGCTGCTGGCGCGGATCCAGAGCGAGCACCAGATCCCGCGGGGATATCCCGGATTGTGCGAGATTGCAGGTATGGGATCGGGATGGATTGGGATTGGGATATGTGATGGGAATTGGGATAGTGGGATATCGGATATTGGGATATTGGGATATTGGGATATTGGGGATTGGTGCTGCCGGCGCTGCTGGCGCGGATCCAGAGCGAGCACCAAATTCCAGCAGGGGATATCCCGGATTGTGCACGGTTACAGGTATGGGATCAATCGGGATATTGGGATAAGGGATATCGGGAATTGATATTGGGTATTGGGGATATTTGGATATCTGGGATATCGTGGGATATTGGGATATTGGGATATGGGGATATTGGGATATTGGGAATATTGGGATATTGGATAGGACTATCGGGAGCTGCGCGCTGGCTGGCGCGGATCCAGAGCGAGCCCAGATCCGCGGCTGGAGATATCCCGGATTGTGCACGGCTACAGGTATGGATATTGGGAATTGGGATTGGGGGATTGGATATCAAATTGGGATATTGGGATCAGTTAAATGGGATATTGGTGAATCGGGCTGCCGGCGCTGCTGGCGGCGGATCGCAGAGCGAGCACCAATTCCACGGGAGAGATCCTGGATTGTGCACGGTACAGGTATTGGGATATTGGGATGGGATTGGGGGGATTGGAGACTTGGATTGGGGATTGGATTGGGATTGGGATTGGGTATTGGGATATTGGATATGGGGATATCGGATATCGGGGCTGCCGGCGCCGGGCTTGGCGCGATCCAGAGCGAAAGCACCAGCATCCCGCCGGGATATCCCGATTGTGCGAGATTGCAGGTATGGGATATTGGGATATTGGATATCAACATTGGGATTATCGGGGATCAGGATATCGAATTGGGATATCGGGGGCTGCCGCGCTGCTGGCGCGGATCCAGAGCGAGCACCAGATCCCAGCCGGGGATATCCCGGATTGTGCACGGCTACAGGTATGGGATCAGGATTGGGATTGGGGGATTGGGATATCGGGATATTGGGATATTGGGATATTGGGAGTATTGGGATATTGGGATTATTGGGTATACTGGATATTGGGATATTGGGATCAGGATATCAATATTGGGATATTGGGATATCGGGGCTGCCGGCGCTGCTGGCGCGGATCCAGAGCGAGCACCAAATTCCTGCTGGGGATATCCCGGATTGTGCGAGGTTACAGGTATGGGATATTGGGATTGGGATTGGGGTATTGGGATATCAACATTGGGGATATCACTTGGGACTTAGGCTGGCCGGCGGCTGCTGGCGGCGGATCCAGAGCGAGCACCAGATCCCACGCAGGGGGATATCCCGGATTGGGCGATGAATTGCAGGTATGGGACTTGGGGATTGCCCGGATTCAGCATTGGATATCAACATTGGGATATAAATCGGTGGGATATGGGAGCTGCCAGGCGTGCATGGCGCGGATCCAGAGCGAGCACCAGATCCCGCGGGGATATCCCGGATTGTGCGAGATTGCAGGTATGGGATTGGGGGATTTTGGGGTTCCTGTGGGATCTGATGAGTTTCTGTGGGATCTGATGGGTTTTTATGGAACTTTTTGGGTTTCCTGTAGGATCCCATGAGTTCCCCTGGGATCTGATGGTTTTCCATGCAATCCTTTACAATTCCCATACACTTTTTCCCCGTTTTTCACCCCTCCTGCAGGAGCAGCTCCTCTCCCGCGACCTCTCCCGCCTCCCCCCTCTCAAACGGCGCCTCCTGGCCGGGCTGGACGAGCTGCTGACCCGCGACATCCCCGCGCTGACCCCTCTGCTGGCGGCCACCGCGGCCACCGAGCCCCCGGGCCAGCCCTGCGTGCGCGGAGGAGCCTTCGACGGCGCCCGGATGGGGCCCTTTGGTGACATCTCCGACGACGATGATGACGATGGTGACGGCGACGAGTGGGTGGTGCTGAAGGACAAAGCCAAATACGACGAGATTTTCTACGGGCTGGCGCCCAGCGGGGGCAAGCTGAGCGGCCGGCGAGCGCGGGGCTGGATGGTGGCCAGCAAACTGCCCAGCTCCGTGCTCGGCCGCATTTGGCAGCTCAGCGACGTGGACAGGGACGGGATGTTGGACCACGAGGAGTTCGCGCTGGCCGGACACCTGATCGGGGCCAAGCTGGAGGGGAGGGGGCTGCCCACTGACCTGCCCCCACGTCTGGTGCCGCCCTCCAAGAGGAGGCACAAAGGATCTGCGGAGTGACCCCAAAAATCCTGAAAATCCGTCCCAAAAAACCCCAAATCCATCCCAAAAACCTCCCAGAGATACCCCAAAATCAGGGATTCACAGACGCCCATACACTACAAGAGGAGGCATAAGGGATCGGCGGAGTGACCCCAAAAAAAATCACCAAATTCACCCCAAAAATCTCAAAAATCTACCCCAAAGTCAGGGATCCTCGAAAATCTACCACAAAAACCTCAAAAATCTACCCCAAATTCACCCCAAAGTCAGGGATCCACAGACGCCCATATATTACACGAGGAGGCATAAGGGGTCTGCTGAGTGATGCCAAAAATCCCAAAAATCTACCCTAAAAACCTCAAAAATCGACCCCAAAAACCCCCAAAGTCACCCCAAAGTCAGGGATTCACAGACACCGCCCCGTCTGGTGCCACCATCTAAGAGGAGGCATAAGGGGTCTGCTGAATGACCCCAAAAATCCATCCCAAAAAACCCCCAAACACCAAATACCCAAAAACTCCAAGAAAACCAAAAATCAGGGATTCACAGGACGCCCATACACTACAAGAGGAGGCACAAGGGGTCTGCAGAGTGACCCCAAAAATCCCGAAAATTCATCCCGAAAAACCCCAAATTCACCTCAAAAACCATTCAAAAATCCACCCCAAAAACCCCCAAAGTCACCCCAAAATCAGGGATTCACAGACGCCCCCGCGTCTGGTGCCGCCGTCTAAGAGGAGGCATAAGGGATCGGCGGAGTGACCCCAAAAATCCTGAAAATCCATCCCAAAAAACCCCAAATTCACCTCAAAAACCTCAAAAATCCACCCCAAAAACCCCCAAAGTCACCCCAAAATCAGGGATTCACAGACACCCCCCGCGATCTGGTGCCGCCGTCTAAGAGGAGCATAGGGATCGCGCGATGACCCCAAAAAAACAAAAAAAACCCCAAAATCCACCCCAAAAAC
Source organism: Malurus cyaneus samueli (assembly GCA_009741485.1). Taxonomy (NCBI): domain Eukaryota; kingdom Metazoa; phylum Chordata; class Aves; order Passeriformes; family Maluridae; genus Malurus; species Malurus cyaneus. Next base: position 3,806 of record VKON01004035.1, read on the forward strand.
CTCGAAAATCTACCCCAAAGTCAGGGGATCCTCGAAAATCTACCCCAAAAATCCCAAAGTCACCCCAAAATCAGGGATTCACAAGCGCCCGCCGCGTTCTGGTGCCGCCTTCCAGAGGAGGCATAAGGGATCCGGCGGAGTTGACTCAAAAATCCCAAAATCTGCCCCAAAAAAACCCAAAATCAGGGCACCTCCCCTCCTCCAAGTGGAGGCTCAAAGGATCTGCTGAGCGATGCCAAAAAAACCCAAAATCACCCAAAAAGAACAACCAAAACACCCCAAAATGAGCGATCTCCGGGGTTCTCCCACCCCCACAAGAGGAGGGATAAGGGATCAAAGGAGTGACCCCAAATCCGCCCCGAAATGTCCGAAAATCCCCCAAACTCCCTCCAGGAGCAGGGACCACCCTGTCCGTCAAAACCAGGGAACCCCAATAAAGGCAGAGTGAAGCTGAAAGGGCTGTTCTGAGTTTTTGGGGTGCGGGGGGCACTTTTTAGGGGTTTTGAGGCGCATTTTGGGGGATTTTAGGGCACAGTTGGGCCCTACAGAGGGAGAGTGACCTCACCAAGATGGCGCCCAGGCTGAGCCGCGCCTTTTCCGGTCCTCTCAATATGGCGACCAACTATTTCCGGTGCTTTCAATATGGCGGCAGCGCCGTTTCCGGTCCCTCCCAAGATGGTGACAGCGCTGTTCCCGACCCTCTCAATATGGCGACGGGACACAGTCATTCCCTTCCCAAGATGGCGCCGCCCACATGTTCCCGCCCTTTTTCCGCCGCGGTCACCGGAAGCTGCCTCAGGCCACTTCCGCCTCCCTCACGCGGAGCCCTCACGAAATGGCGGCGGCCGAATCGTTCCTCCCTTTCAACCCCGCGGCCCGGCCCGGCCCCGCCACCGCCTCCCGGCGCCGCGCCCGCGGGCCCCGCAACCGCAAAAAGGGCTGGAAGCGCTGGAGCGGCCCCGAGGCGCAGCTCGGCCGCGAAATCGGCGATTTCCTGGAGGTGGTGGGCTGAGAGGAGGAGCGGCGGGGTGGAGGGAAGGGGGCTTGAGGGCTTTTGGGGGGCTCGGTTGGATTTTAGGGGGTTCTGAGAGAGCTCTGGGAGGTTGTGAGGGATTTTGGTGGGTCCCAAAGCCTCTTGAGGTATTTGGGAGGGCTCAGAGAGGTTTGGGGTTTCTCCTTTATTTTTGAGGTATCATAAATTTGGGTGATGGCCGATAACTTCTCCGGGGTCCCAAATTTTGCCTGGGAGCTCCTAATTCTGTGCGATCTGTAGCTGGGGAGCCTTTGAGGGAGATCCTGGGCATTTTGACGTTTTGGGAAAAAATTTAATTTTAAGGTGGGGTGATCTTTGAGATTTAGAGATCTCTAATTTCGAGGGGGGGGTCTCTTTTAGGGGCCTGATCGCAGAGCAGCCGGACGAGGGGCTTTTCTTCGTGGACAAGGGAAGCGCCCCAAAGGTGAGGTTTTTTTCCCCTCAAATTTTTAATTCCTGAGGATTCTGAGGTGCCCTGAACCCTCGACCCCTCCAGGTCGGCGCCTCAAGAAGCTCCCAGCGAAGCCCCTTCACGTGGACCTGGTGCTGCAGCCCCTCTCCAAAGTGCCTCCCCCTAAAAAGTGAGTCTGGGGGCGATTTTGGGGTGGGTTCCCCTCTTGGTGCCCTCCAAAATCGCTGAGACCCCCTAGATCCCGTGTAAAACCCTAAAACTGGCCCTATAAACCCCCTCAGATCCCATTTAAACTCCCCCAAATCCCCTCAGATCCCATCTAAAACCCCAAAATCCCTTCAGACCCATTAAACCCCACAAAAATCCTTCAAGATTCCATCTAAAACCCCCCTAAAATCCCTTCAGATCCCATTTAAATCCCCTAAAATCCTCTCAGATCCCATTTAAACCCCCCAAAATCCCTCTCAGATCCCATCTAAACCCCCCAAAATCCCCTCAGATCCCATCTAAACCTCCAAAATCCCTTGATCCATTTAAATCCCCCAAAAATCCCCTCAGATCCCATTTAAACCCCCAAAAGTCCCTTCAGATCCCATTTAAATCCCCTAAAATCCTCTCAGAATTTACCCCAAAATTCCCAACCTAAATCCCACTGAAAATACCCCAAAATCCTTCAATCCCATTTAAATCCCCTAAAATCCCCTCAGATCCCCTCTAAACTCCCCAAAATCCCTTTAGATCCTATAAATCCCCCAAAATCCCCTCAGATCCCATTTAAATCCCCCAAAATCCCCTAAGACCCATCAAAACCCCCCAAAATCCCCTCAAATCCCATCTAAAACCCCCCAAAATCCCTCATAATCCCCTTTTAAATCCCCAAAAATCCCTTTAGATCCCATTTAAATCCCCAAAATCCCCTCAGATCCTTTAAAATCCCCAAAAATCCCTATCTCAGATCCCATTTAAATCCCCTAAAATCCCTTCAGATCCCATCTAAACCCCCCCAATGGCCGCCTCAGATCCCCATCTAAACCCCTTCCAAAAATCCCCTCAGATCCATCTAAACCCCAAAATCCCCTCAGATCCCATCTAAACCCCCCCAAAATCCCTGTTAGTTCCATTTAAATCCCCCCTAAAATCCCTTCAGATCCCATCTAAACCCCCCAAAATCCCCTAACAAATCCCCTCAGTCCCTCAAACCCCCAAAATCCCCTCAGATCCCATTTAAAACCCCAAAACTCCCTCAGACAATCCATCTAAACCCCCCAAATCCCCTCAGATCCCATTTTTAACAAAAAACCCTCTCCCCCAACCAAATCCCCTCAGATCCCATTTAAACCCAACTCCCTCATCCAAAATCCCTAAATCTCAGATCCCATTTAAACCTCCCAAAATCCCTCAGATCCCATTTAAATCCCCTTAAATTCCCAAAATCCCTAAAATTAAAAAAAATCGCCATCCACTTAACCTTTACCCAACATCCCAAAATCCCCTCAGATCCCATCTAAACCCCCAAAAATCCCTTCAGATACCCTCTAAACCCCCAAAATCCCTTTAGATCCTATTTAAATCCCCAAAAATCCCTTTAGATCCCATTTAAATCCCCAAAATCCCCTCCCAGATCCCACTTAAACCCCCCAAAAATCCCTCTGGACCCCCAGTTCCCATTCAGGACCCTCCCCATATTTGGGGCACTCATTTTTTGGGGGGTCCAACCCCTATTTTGAACCCCCATTTTTTTACAGCATCTGCGCCCACCAGACCCCGAACGGGCGGAAGGAAAAACGGCGTCGGGAATTTTGGGAGAAAAAAGCGGAAAAAGGGATTTTCCCACGAGGGGAACGACGGCTCCGGGCCCGGCTGAGCCGGGGGAGAGCCCCCACCCCACAAAAACCCCCCGAATTGGGGCGCTCCGACCCCCAACGGGATTTTTATGACATTTGGGGGCAGCACAGTGAGTTCAGGGGGGATTTGGGGGTTGGAGGGACAATTTTTGGAAAAATTTTAGGGGTTGGGGGCTCCTTTAGAGGGGATTTTTTGGGGTAAGAAGGAATTTTTTAGGATTGAGGGGTAATTTAGGGAGGGTCTGGGATGCTTTTGGGGGATGGTGAATGAATTGATTGGGTAGTAAGAGGAGCGCCTTTTTGAGGGAAATTTTGGAGGTAAGAAGGAATTTCTTTAGGATTGAGGGGTAATTTGGGCAAGAGGTCAGGCGATGCATTTTGGGGTTGGGGAATTTTGGGGTGTGTGGGGATTTTGAGGTTTAGGGGCTCCTTCTTTAGGAGGGGAATTATTTTGGCGCAGTTGAGTATTTTTTAGGATTTGAGGGGTAATTTGGGGAGGGTCAGGGATGCTTTTGGGATTTGGGGATTTCCTGGGACGGCCTTCCAATTGTCTCTGCTGCCCCCCAGAACCCTCTGGACGCCGCCGGCTGGCCAGACGGCAGGACCCTTAGGTACCTCCAGCAGACCAAGAAACAGCGGGTGCAGGTGGGACCCCAACCCTAAATCCCCCCCTGAGGTTGGGGCTGGTCCCGTTTTTTGGGGATTTGCTCCTCTTTTTTTGGGGATTTTTGCCTGTTTTTTTTGGGATATTTGTCTCATTCTGGGTGTCCCCCTCTGTTCCCAGCGCCCCTCCCGGCTCCAGGTGAAGCCGTCACCGCTGCCCCCCGTGGACGTCATCAGACGCAAGGGTGGTCCTACAACCCGCCCCTTTACCAGGCACACCAGGTCTGCGGTTGGGCAGCAGGTGGATCTTTGGGGGGGTCCTGAAGGTTTTGGGGGACATTTGGTGGGGTCCTGGAAGGTATTTGGGGGGTGGTTGGAAAGGGGTTTAGGGGGATTTGGGAAGGGTCCTGAAGGGGCTTGGGGGGTCCTGAAGGGTTGGGAGGGGGGTCAAAAAGGGGTCTGAGGGGGATTTGGGGGGTCCTGAAAAGGGGTTCGGGGGGGTCCTGAAGGGTTTAGGGGGGATTTGGGGGGGCCTGAAGGGGTTTAGGGGGATTTGGGTCTCTGAAGGGGTTTGGGGGGTCCTGAAGGGGTTTAGGGGGATTTGGGAGGGTCCAGGAGGGGTTATGGGGGATCCTGAAGGGGTTTGGGGGGGGAATTGGGGGGTCTGAAAGGGTTTGGGGGGGATTGGGGGTGCCCTGAAGGGGTTTATGGGGGATTTGGGGGGTCCTGAAGGGGTTGGGGGTGTCCAAGGGGTTTAGGGGGATTTGGGGGGATCCTGAAGGGTTTAAGGGGATTTGGTGGGATCCCTAAGGGGTTTTAGGGGGATTTGGGGGGATTCCTGAAGGGGTTTTAAGGGGGCATTTGGGGGGTCCTGAAGGGGTTTTGGGAGAGATTTTGGGGGGTCCAGAAAGGGTTTAATGGGGGATTTGGGGGGGTCCTGGAGGGGTTTTGGGGGGGTCCTGAAGGGGTTAGGGGGGATTTTTTTTTTTTTGGGGGGGTTTTTTTTTTTTTTTTTTTTTTTTTTGGGATTTTTGGGGTTTGGGGGGGTCCTGAAGGGGTTTAGGGGGATTTGGGAGGGTCCAGGAGGGGTGGAAGGGGGTCCTGAGGGGTTTGGGGGGATTTGGGGGGATCCTGAAAGGGTTTTAGGGGGGATTTGGGGGTTCCTGAAAGGGGTTTAGGGGGATTTGGGGGTCCTGAGGGATTTGGGGGGTTCCGAAAAAAAAAAAAAGGGGTTTTTAAAAAAGGGGGATTTGGGGGGGGTCCTGAAGGTATTTTGGGGGGTCCTCAGGGGATTTGGGGTGGTTTGAGAAGGGTTTGGGGGTTCCTGAAGGTTTAGGGGGGGTTTTTGGGGGGGTCCAGGAGGATTGGGGTGGTTCTGAAGGGGTTTGGGGGGCTCTGAGGGGATTTTGGGTGGTTTCAGGGGGATTTGGGGTTCCCAGAACAGCTTGGGAGAGCTCAAATGGGATTTTGGGGTGATTTTACAGCACCCCAGGAAGGTTTTGGGGTGTCTGGAGGATTTGGGGTGACCCCACATCCCCTCTTTTGCCAGGATTTGCTGCTGCAGGCGCTGGAGGTGGAGACGAGGAGGAAGAGGGAGGAGGACAAAGTGGAGCGGAGGCTGAAGGTCACCGAGGAGCCGCCCTCGGAGGTGGGGACTGGGCCCCAAAATTCGGGATCCGGGTCTGGAATTTGGGATCTGACCCCAAAATTTGGGATCTGAGTCCTAAAATTTGGGATCTGGGCCCCAAAATTTGGGATCTGGGCCTGGAATTTGGGATCTGACCCCAAAATTTAAGACCTGAGCCCCAAAATTTAGGATATGAACTTTAAAATTTGGGATCTGAGCCCCAAAATTTGGGATCTGGGCCTGGAATTTGGGATCTGAGCCATAAAATTTGGGATCTGGGCCTGGAATTTAGGATTTGGGCCTGGAATTTGGGATCTGAGCCATAAAATTTGGGATCTGGGCCTGGAATTTAGGATTTGGGCCTGGAATTTGGGATCTGAGCCTCAAAATTTGGGATCTGAGCCCTAAAATTTGGGATATGACCCCACAATTTGGGATCTGAGTCCAAACATTTGGCGTCAACCCCAACATTTGGGGTCTAAGCCCTGAAATTTGGGATCTGGGCCCCGGAATTTGGGATCTGAGTGCTAAAATTTGGGATCCGAGCCCCAAAATTTGGGATCTGAGCCCTAAATTCCCGGAATTCCCGGGATCCTGCAGGAAGCCAAGCTGCAGGAGCAGCTTCAGGGGCTCCTGGAGGAGGAGGAGGAGGAGGAGGAGAGGAGGAGAAGAAGGAGAAGAAAATGAGATTCCAGAAACGGGAACAGCCGGGGAGAAAAACGGAGAAACAGCGACGGAAAGAGAAGGAGGAGAAACAAAAGGTGAAGGATCGGGATCGGGAATGGGGTCGGTGTTGGGATTGGGAATGGATCGGGAATTGGGATTGGGAAATGGGGTTTGGATTGGGATTGGGGTTTGGATTGGGATTGGGAATGGGGTCATGGAGGGAGGGGGGGAGAACAGGGTTGGGATGAGGGGATTTGGGATTGGGATTTGGGAATTCAGGAATTTGGGAATTATTTGGGAATTATTTGGGAATTTGGGATTTGGGATGGGATGGGATGGACTGGGATGGGGTTATGGGGTGGGGGGGATTTGGGAATGGAAATGGGATGGGGTTTGGGATGGATGGGTTTGGGATGGGGTTTGGAATGGATTTGGGATGATGGGATGGGGAATGGGATGGGATGGAATGGATGGATTTGGGGATGGGATGGGATGGGGTTTTGGGATGGGGGTTTGGGATGGGGTTTGGGATGGGATGGGATATGGGATGGCATATGGGATGGGATATGGGATGGGATATGGGATGGGATATAGGATGGGATGGGATGGGATGGGATGGGATGGGAGGGAATGGGATGGGATGGGATTGGGATGGGAGGGTAGGATGGGAATGGGGATTGGGGATGGGATTGGGATAGGATGGGTTTTGGGATGGGATGGGATGGATTTGGGATGGATTTGGGAGGATTTGCCATGGTTTCTCCCCAGGCCGGTGCCCGTGCCCGTTCCCTCGTGGCCGCGCGGCGGCTCCAGGGGCTGTTCCGGCTTGCCGCTCGCTGGCCGGGAGGCTGCTGCAACCGCGACCACCGAACACTGCAACCAGCGCCGGCTGCACCGGCAACGGCTGAGAGAGCAGAGACTGAGCCTGCCCCGGCGCCTGGGGAGAGCACGGTGAGGAAATATGGGAAATATGGGATTGGGAAATATGGGAACGGCTGAGAGAGCAGAGACTGAGCCTGCCCCGGCGCCTGGGGAGAGCACGGTGAGGAAATACGGGATATATGGGAAATATGGGAAATAAATATGGGAACGGCTGAGAGAGCAGAGACTGAGCCAGCCCCGGCGCCTGGGCAGAGCACGGTGAGGAGAGAAATAGGGGAAATATGGGAAATATGGGAAATATGGGAACGGCTGAGAGAGCAGAGACTGAGCCTGCCCCGGCGCCTGGGCAGAGCACGGTGAGGAGAGAAATAGAGGAAATATGGGATTGGGGGAAATGGGGAATATGGGAACGGCTGAGAGAGCAGAGACTGAGCCTGCCCCGGCGCCTGGGGAGAGCACGGTGAGGAAATACGGGATATATGGGATTGGGAATATGGAACCGGCTGTAGAGAGCAGAACTGAGCCTGCCCCGGACCCTGGGCAAGAGCACGGTGAGGAGAGAATAGGGGAAATATGGAAATGGGGAATATGGGAACGGCTGAGAGAGCAGAGACTGAGCCTGCCCCGGCGCCTGGGCAGAGCACGGTGAGGAAATATGGGATATATGGGAAATATGGGAAATATGGGATTGGGAATATGGGAAATATGGGAAATATGGGAACGGCTGAGAGAGCAGAGACTGAGCCTGCCCCGGCGCCTGGGGAGAGCACGGTGAGGAAATATGGGAAATATGGGATTGGGAAATATGGGAACGGCTGAGAGAGCAGAGACTGAGCCAGCCCCGGCGCCTGGGCAGAGCACGGTGAGGAGAGAAATATGGGAAATCATGGGAAAAATAAATGGAAATATGGGAACGGCTGGAGAGAGCAGAGGACTGACCTGCCCCGGCGCCTGGGGAGAGCACGGTGAGGAGAGAAATAGGGGAAATATGGGAAATATGGGAAATATGGGATTGGGGAATATGGAATATGGATTGGGGGAAATGGGTAAATAATGGGATTGGGGAAATGGGAAATGGGATTGGGGAATGGGGGAAATGGGGAAAAATGGGGGGAATATAAATGGGGGAAAATGGGGAAAAATGGATTGGAGGAGAGAAATGGGAAAAAAATGGGATTGGGGAAAAAAATGGGGAAAAAATGGGGAAAATGGGGAAAAACTGCTCAGCAACTGCCAGTGGATCTCCAGCATGGACGTGCACCCGGGAGGTGAGGGGAAATGGGGAAAAATGGGGAGGGAAACAGGAGGGGAAAACAGGGAAATTGGGGTTGGGTGGAGGGAAAAGGGATTTGGGGAAATTAAAACAGGATTTGGGGATGGGATTGAGGAGTGAACCCCGCAGTTTTGGGATCATGGGGATGAAATTTTGGGATATCCCACCCTTTTTTGAGCTAAAAGATTCCAATTTTGGATATTCCAGGTATGAGGATCCCGGCCCAGAGGTGAAGCTCAGCGAGGAACTCCCGGAATCGCTGCGGAGCCTCCGGGTGGGTGCTCCCATTGGGGTTTTTTGGGTGGAAAATCCCCATTTTTGGGAATTTTGGGGATTTTTGGGAATTTTTGGGCTCCCAGCACCCCGT
>VKON01004040.1:0-11210 GCA_009741485.1 Malurus cyaneus samueli
TTTTTTTTTTTTTTTTTAACTTATACACTCATAACATGCTTAGATGCGCATAGCGAATGATCTTTTTTCATCTCTTTTTAACAATGGAGAAAAAATCCCTATTCATTGCAGAAGATTAGGTGCCAGAAGTCTTATTAGCGTTTTGACCATTCATGCACAATCTAATATGACTGCTAAGTATAGGTCAGATTATTTAACTGCACTGTATTAGGGGAATTTTTTAGGGAGGTGTATTTTATCTATTCTAGATTTTGCAAAGCAGTTGCTAGCTGCAATCAGCCTATCTATTCAAAGATTTGGGTAGAGAACTTCCTTATCAGCACTAAACCATGAATATAAAAACATCCTCCATCGCTCGAACTGACCAATACTTTGTCTGGCAAGGACCGAGAAATTGTGTAAATCAACATTAAAGAGAACTGATTAGATAGGATAAATACAACTCGAAATACTTCTCAAGCTTAGTGTGCACTGGACCAAATGAAGCAGAATTCGTATTGAGGTGAGGAGTCAATGCTATTATTAGCAAACCAGCTGGTTTTTTTGTGTTTTTCTTAATCTTTACCGCTGCAAACTCCTATAAATTAGGTTAAAAAAAAAACCAATAGAGCAGCTGACATTTAACCTAGGTGGAAAAATTTGCAATATACAAATAACTGGTTTCAGTACTTCATCCATAGGCATTCTCAACTTGACGAACACCGCACAGTAATCTTAAACGTGGAAACAATTAATTTTTCCCAGCACCATTGCTCTGGCCAAGTTATTTGCAGACATTTCGCCTTGCGTGAAAGCGAGCTCTAGCTCAACCCCATCCCAACGGAGATTTATTCTTTAGGAACCTTCAGATCACCGAGGATGAAAGAAAAGGACAGCTGGCTGACCACCAGCCTACTCTGCTGCTTGGAGGCTGCTTGCTATTAATGACGTTTGTGCTACGAAGGAACTCAGAGGTCCCGTTTGCTTTGGCTATTCAACGAGAGGAAAGCAACGCAGGGCCCTTGGTAATTTTGTAAGAAAATGTTTATTCAGCCAGGTGGAAGGCAGCACGTCGAACACCAGAGCTGATTTGCTTCTCTATTCCTCGACTGATTTTTAGAGTGTTTTGACCCTGTGACAAAAAAGGCAAGCAGTGAGAAACAACAAATTCTGCCGAGAATGCAGGGAAACCGAAAGGAAGGGAGCTACGAGTGGAGAAAGGGATGATGTGAAGCGTGAAGGGAAGAATGGGGGAGAATAAGCCAGACAATTAAAAACAAATTGCATGTGCAGGAGAAGCTTTGCATCAATCCAACAAATGACTCCCCAATATCCAGGTAAACCTTCTCCAAGGCTTTTTAAATTTTAGGATCCTCGTTGCGTTGCACTTTGGCAATAAAAGGAGATGGAGGGTCAAAGATTAATCTTCCTTAGAAGTAACTGCTCTCTGCTCTCCAGTCGATCGATAGGACCAGATTGAAGAGGCTGAACAGTAGGTGATGACCATACCGACTGAACGCGAGCGATGCCATCGTTCAGATGGATAATCTTCTAAACTGATGGGATCAAGTCTCTGAGTTTTCTAAAATGTTGCAATTGGCCATGTGGATTTCCCCAAGCATCATCCACCCCACCGGAGTTATTGGGAAGACGGGTTGACCTAAGCCAAACGCTTTTTGTAAACTTCATTTATACTTATCGAGTCCTTGCCTTTACAAAACCACTGCTCCATTCTCTGCAATATGAAAATTTGGACGGTTCTTGCTTCTCTGGTCCAGGCTTAATCCACATCCGAAAGTGAGAGTCCAGTGGAGTATGGAAGTGCCTGGCTAAACTGCATCAAGCTGAAAATTCAAATGGAGCCAGTTCCGCAGAGAACAAAGAAAGTTCCCCATTAATGCCATCTGGTCACAAAAATTCCTAATATCATACACTCTTGCCCTTTTACGCCCTTATTCATCAACATCGCAAGGGGAAAAAGCCCAAACAAAAAACTTTTGAATAATGAGTATTGACAATGTCGATATCCTCAGAACGAATGGTTTTAAAAGCTGGCTGGAGATAAATGCTTAAAGAATAACACAAATTGATCGTGCTTTCGAAAAAAAAAAAATCATCTTGAAGAAGAGAAAAATTTCTATTGACGCTTAGCTTACCTGCTTCTGCTCTTGATAATAATTTCTGAAGTCTGGAATTCCACCCAAGAACAAATTTCCAGTCCCTTTTAAAAATGTTAGAGAGCTCATCTCCATACTTATATTAGAATATAATATAAATATATATATATTAGGGGTGTTTTTCTCCTTGGTTGCCAAGCGTAGAGTACAAAAAACAACCTTTACTGTCGAAGGTTAGTCGGGCACAAAAGGTTAAGTTCTGAATTGCCTGTTTGGAATGGAAATACAAGGATGTACAACCCCAAAGTTCCAAGACTAACAGAAATTACATATGATAGTGATAAACCTGAATTAATATTTAAATACCTACTACCTCGCCATTTAACGAAACATACAAGAACTTATGTACAGGAGGTCTTTTCATTTTACTTACATTTTGTAATGTTTTTTTAATACTTTTCACGGCCTAAAAAAAACCAAAGAACGTAATTGGTGTGATGCATACATAAAAAACCCCTTCAATAACCATTCCATGTCTCGACGTGAATGCTGTAAGCTAGTGTAAGCAGATGGAGAGCAATAGCTTAACCATAGTCAGAAATGCCCTCAAGCCAGGATTTATGGATTAGATGAGCTCACTTGCAATCGACCACCACATATTTGGCTTTAACATCATGCATGCCTTTATAGCACTTGCTCAGCGTGATTCAACCTTTGCTGCTTAAATCCTGCAAATTATTCAGATAGGTGTAAGCTCGGCTGCCTTATATTGTTACTGACACTCATACTATATTGTAAATGAATACTCCCTTCGGATAGTTTAACCTACACTTTTCTCAAGTTTGGGTTGACCAAGTTACCCCCGGAGTTAGACAGGCAATATGACGAGGCCTAGATACAACATTAGATCGACGGATGTAGAGATATGTATGATTAATCCGAGTGTGCCATTAATATACAAAGACTGACATGCAGATGAAGCAGATGGACCATCATTTCTTCACGAGACAAGAGCACAGAGCGCTAGTTTAAAATATCCGTGCTTCTGTTAGTAGCCAGTTCGTCAGAAATTCGGTGGGTTAGGTATAGATAATTTCCAGGCGAGCATAGTGAATGAGGCTCATTTCTCCAGGATCCACTGTAAAGGGTTTCTTTTCTCCCTTAATAACGAAGATCATAAAGTGATCCTTTTCCTGATTTTTCCATTTTACCCAATCAGACGACAGCTTGGTACACAAACACACAATATCAGTAGCAGGACAGAACGACATGATTGTAGATACATTGAGACGGTAGATCAAACCTACACTCACATACCTTAACATCTCATCACCTACGAGCTTTTGTTGGGGGTTTGTATCTTTTCCATGGAATACTCATGGAACAATACTCGAATAAATCATGTTGACATAAGCTCCCACTGGCCCGCAGAACGCCCACTATTTTTTTTGTATAATAACTCACTCCACCAGCAGATGCAGGCTACAGGTCCAGTTCTTCTTTATTTATTTCGTGTCGTACCGCCCAGCTCTTTAGCTTTAGCCACATCTATCAGCTCTTTCATCCCTTAAGTGAGTCAGCTCCGTCTGACTGACCCTCAAGCGCTCATAGCGCGATTCTTTATAGCGGATGTCTCAATTTCTGTACAAGCCCCGGCTTTTGGAGATATTGCAACCAAATTCTACGGTTTTAAACAGATTACATAACCAGACAAAGATATGACTTAAAGATGCTCGGACACATCAACGATTTGCAGCACGCTGAGTCTTGGACAGAGAGTACGAAATGTTTTATGCATTGACAAGTACAAAATAGCAACAAAAGAAACACTGGTCACTGTCAGCCAGTTCCCCATCACACCCCACCACATCATACTCGCACATGGGCCGTGTACTCCATGGATCCTCATTCTTACCCACAAGCCCCAGGATAGCTCTGACAGCTAGGTCTAGCGGGACGAGCCCTAAAGTCGCAGGTGGCATGGCTGAGAACCCGAGTCCAAAAGCTCAGCCCCCATACAAGACAGCATGCAAAGACCCACGCGCAAGAAGCGCTCCGATTCTATAAGATATTTGTTAGCCACAGATAGCAGGACCTGAAATGCACCATGTGCATATAAGAGTTGAGGGCATCATGCGATGGCGAACTAAAGAAGAACCAAAGATTCAAATCTTTTAATAAGCAATGTAGCTCGGAATTAAGGGAACCACAACTGTAAAATGACCAGCAATTTGAAAGTAGAATCTCTGGCATTAGTATCATGTGTGTTTGTGTGTGTTATTCATAGCCAGTCAATTCTTTTTTTCCATTTGTCCTCAATAAAACTGTTCCCAGGTGATTGCTATTGAAGATGATGGACGCTCCTAGCAATATAACGTTTGATTTTTGTATAGAAATACTGTATCTATTTCGCTTTAAGATAACTCTTTGACAATTGCAGCGTACCTCTCTACTAAAACAAGACACCCCTCAAACTGAGATGCTGGATCATGACCACAGTGATGGGTGGAAACCAATGGAGGAATCTCAGGAGCCCACCAACTTCTGATTTTAAGAACGCATTCAGCCAGCCCTTGAAGTTCCTCGACAGGGACTTGAAAATGCAAAATAACGACAACAAGGCTAAAGCGAAAGCTTCAACAATGCTGAACGACCTAAACACATTTGTGGTATTTCTGCAGGAGAGAGGACTAACAGGGGAAGCAATCAGAGTTCAAATAAAATAAGGAAAAAATTGTTTAAATAGAGACATTATAAAAAAGGAAAAAATGTTTAAAAATAATAAAAACAGCTTTGTTTATGGTAGATAGTATTGGAAAATTTGAAAACTTCGAAATCTAGCAATTTTTGTTGGAATTCAGTCTGTGATTTGAAAAACAACAAAGATTAATGGACTTTTACAATCATAATATCTAATACACCATTAACCTTTTGGATAAATTGAGTATATTTTTTTTTTTGATCAATTATCTGGCCAAGTGCACTGCCAGCATTTTCACTTGCAAACCCAATGGACCCAAAAGATTGGTCATCAAGAGCGATGTGAGCAGTCGACAGTACTAACATTAACGTGATCTAGTATATATATAGTTGAGATTTACTAAATATATACATTTTCTAAATTATAAGATAGACATTTCGCCTCAGGGGAAGAAAAAAGAAAAGATTGTTCTAAAACTTACTTATTCCAGTACTAAACATTCTCTACTAAACTTTATGACTCCTTATTGAGAGATATTATATAATTATTGTCTCTAAAAGAAATACACATCACCCTGAGACTCCGACTGGGACACTCGGTATCAGAAAGGATAACAACAGTGTTCAAGCAGATATAATATTCCTCACTGACCCAAGGAAAGAAACTTTATTAAATATATTCCCAACATAGAATCTTTATAGAACCGAAATACATTACTGAGTGCATATAAGGCGTTTAGTAAGATGCCACAGTAATTCGATTGGTTCAAACAATAAAATTTCTCGTGTTCCAGAATATTTAAATTGTAATTATTTAAAAAAAATAGGGCAATACACTTGGTACATATAGTATTACTATCAAAGAATAGTGATAAAGGATCATTAACCAGATTTGTGTTTATCTTAGACGAGCCTACCTAGTAAAATATATGTGGTCTCAGGGTAATCATTATAAAAAATGATTAATTGAATGCAAACGATCAAAAATGGGTTCCAGTTTAAGAGGAGGCCATTGATCACACATCTGAGAAATGACGCTTCAGAACCGCGATCTCATGGTAACTCAACCTTCTGCAAAGCAGAAGAAATAGTGGTGAGAGCGAAGACATTTGATTTGAGTAATCATCATTATACATCTAAAACAAGACAACGAGCCTCTCGTTGGATTTTTATCCACACTGGAAGGCCAACTTTCGATTTTTATCTTTCTTTTTGATTTACTTAACAGATTACGTTTTAGCCCACCCACTAGAGTCCCAGATAAGTAAGGAGATGGTTGCACACTCACTAAAATCTTCTCAGTCATAGCTAAGAAACATGGTCACGTTTTTCCTTTGTTGCAAGACAGGATTGATAGAAAACTAAACATATTCCACTGTGGAGGCAAAGCGAATTGAGCATTGAGAAAAGAAAAGGATAATCAGACCGCCCCAGCAAAATTCAGGATCAAAACTGCAGAATGAAAATCAAGATAATAAGGCCACATGCTTCGAAAATAAATTACCCAAGAGTGGGTAATTTGACTGTCCTGAATAGTCCAGTCATCTGATTCACATGCAGGTGCGGGCTGTGTGCGCATGATAAGGTACGAGCGCTTTTAAATGGGCAAAAGAGCCAGGACAAAAGCTCCTGCAAGCATTAATTGTAATACTCAGGAAAATATTCTGAGTAGGTTAACAGATTGGTAAAGCAGAAAACTTCTTTTGAGAATGTTGAAGAAAAATGTGAAGCAAGGATTCGAAGAACAATACATAAATTACCAAAGTTGAAGACTATGAGGAGATGTATAACAATACAAAACCAACAAAGAAGAACATTTGTAGCTCCTCACTCCACCTAAATCTCACATTAGATAAATTTCTTTGTCTTTCGTCCATTCACATATCAACACTTGCTGATCGCAGTGCAAAAGCAAATGAAAGCAAGCAAAACCACCAGCTCCTGCCACTGATGATGCTCCACAGTTTTTTTTTTCCCTGCTCAACTGTCGCCACAAATTTTTTTGGTTCTTGTGGCACAGATTTTGGATTTTCTGCTTTGGAATGAATGTAAGATCTGGGTGTTGACCAAATCAGAACAGCACGTAAATACTAATCAATATGGAAAAAAAAAATGACATGTGAATCCATACATTAGCTCCGGGAGTCGCTTTGATTGTCGGAGCTATACGTCGAGGGGCACAAGCTGAGGAGTTTCCTTCCTGGATAAGAAAAATCAGGAAAGAAGGGCGACAAAAGCAGATGTTGGTGGAGATGGTCAGAGCCACGCGCATCCTAGGAGAAGAGGGAAGGACGACATTTGTGAGTGACAGACGGAAAATAGTCCCACGAGTCAACGCGATAATTCTCATTACTCATCGGGGAATTCAATTTCGCTGGGCATCTGCTGGAATAATACAGAGCAGAGAGGAGAAACATGTCGATATGGGACACCTGGGGAGTGAGGTGGAAGAGTCACACTCACACAACACTGCTGGATGGAGGAATCGCTCTAGGAAGCAACTCGGTCTGCTGTTTATTCCAGAGAAGTGAAGTCTGAGCTGATGGGATGGTATGCAAAGCCACATTCTGGGTAACGCAGAGAGAGTCACAGAACAATCTCACAAAGAAACAGCAGGTTCCCGGGTGCAAGTAAAACGGCAATAACGCTGACCTTGGGCTCACCAAGAGGTCTCAGGGCTTTGGCCACTCTTAATGCAGCACTGGATGAGATAGAGCCTGGGAGGTGTATCTGGATAACAAGGCTATAATGGAACCAATGCAATTTGAGGAAATCTTACCAACAGCAAAGGCAGCAGGCCTGATCATCCCCTAGTGCCGAAGATAGGGCCAGTGGGGAGGATGTTAGAATGGGATATTATCATAATAATCTATCATCCTCTCTATCGGGAATTGAGGTTTTCGCAGCGCCTGCCAAGCTGCTCTTGAGCTCAGCTGCTTGTAGGCCATCTCGGAGAGATTGAACTGGAAACGTAAATAAGGTGTCACGCGTGGGGACAGGGGTCGGTGAATAGCTTCATGGCAAGAGCTGGGTCAGCAGTCAGGTACACAGATAACCTCGCGGACGCATTTTTAGGATCGAGAAGTCACATTGCCACATGATTCGCAGAAAACTCGGAGAGAAAGACCTGATAAAAAAACACACGTAACCAAGTGTGTCTGCTGGAATGAAAGAAATTCGGGATTATTCATAACACGGACCAAGCGTACTAATTGCGCGATGAGAGAAACTGACATCGAGAAAGTTTTGCTCAACATGAGGGTAAGAAATTATCTCTCTGTTGAGGGACAAGAGATGGCACAGGGAAGCGAAAAAGAGTCCAGCTCTCTGGAGACTCCAAACACCGTGGACAACGTCCTGTTCACACTGCTCCAGGGGTTGGAAATGATCTCAGAGCTCCTTCCAACTCAGTCTTTCTGTGATTCGTTGTTTTACCTTTGTTAGTTGGGATTCCTTATTAACAAAACAAAAAAAGAAAAAATCAAAACTTTAGGAAAGAGCAAACGTCCTTAGGATGAAATGACAAGTAATGGGATGGGGAAGGCACCTGCTTGGTTTTCTGAAACAAATATTGTTGAGGTGCCATCGTGCTAGCGACCCTGTGTTACCGAGGGATCTTCATAAGTAAAATAAACACTTTCTGACAGTCAGTGCAGTGTTGGGAGCTGGGTTTAGTTTAAAAACCTAAGTGTTCTTCAATAATCTTCAGAAAATAACAATTTTATTCTGTGTGCAAACCCAGTTATCTTTTACTTTTACATAATTTAGTCATATTTTTTTGCAACTTTGTACATTGCTAGCTTCATTGAATTAATTTATTCTTGAGAAATAAACCTTTCCCATGATAATTACGGTGAAACAATGTAGGCGAAAGACCATTAAGAATAGAGATGGACCCGAGGTCTTAAGACCGTGCATTCTAAAACTATTGCCTATGCACTGATGGTGCCGTATACGAGAAAGAAAGACTGACGAAGCAGCGCCAGAGAATGCTAGCCAACATCATTAACAAAGCCAGAAGAAGTACATCTATAATAGACATGTGAAGAAACCATAGCAATATTTAATACAGAGGTGACATAGCCAAGTAACCTAAACTTTAAATTCAGTGAGTGGTGAGAGGAGCTGAGAATTAAATCAGGGCGAAAAGCCAACCCTGAAGGACTCAGCTGTTTAAGGTGAAACATTTGCGCGATCTGGTCCTGATGGCTATTCAAAACTCGTCAAAAAGGAAGCGGAGCGAAATGCATGCAAATTCCAAATGTGCAAGACATGACGTGAATAACTCCAAGCCTAGAAACGTGGTGTATATAAACGCGATAATATTACCAGTTCAAGAAGTGCGCTACTGCAATCAGCTGCCAGCGCAGCTGCAGGATGACACCTCTCTTTGATCGTCTGTGAGAGCAGGAAGTATCCAACAAAGCAAGCCAGGCAAAATGTTCAAATTCATCTTATAGGTTGCTATTCAGCAAAACTTGCTTCTTAAAAGATTCTTTTGTGACTTCATTGCCAGATTAGGGGCACGGTTAGTCAGGCAGCGAGAGCTACCCGCGTTGAAAAAATTGAAAAAGCGTGAATTGTCTGAAAACTCGAGTCTGATGAGGAATGAAAAGACAGCAAGTCAGGCTCACTAAGATGATTTTTACATTCTGTGAACATGACACTGAATGTTGCAGAACAATCCAGGGCTTTCTCTCTCCAGTTCCTGAATCCTTTGTCAATCCTGCCATATTTTCCAGCCAAATTACACAATATCACTTGGGTCTCTCTGTGCATGGATCCCTCCAGCCAAGGCTGATGTGGAGGAGGCTGCAGAGGGAGGAAAGCGCTCACCTCTCCCCCTGCACAGCATCTCCATGAGTCAGACATGAGCTGGGAGTGGGAATGGGTTTGGATTGCTCTGGAAGGGAAGGTTTGGGTGGGCGAGGTGAATTCAGTGTGGGTGGTGGGTGGAATTAGCGACTAATATGAAAACCTGCCAGTGACAACAGGTGGGACGAATATTTTTTATTTTTTTTTATTCTTGTTGGAGGAGCTGTAGTGAATTCCAAACCTTCCCTCCCTCACCTAAATAAAGGCTGTCACCTAATGATCATCAGCAGCAATTCCTGCTGTACCACCAACAACTTTTCCTGCCCTAGAGGAAAAAACTTTATCCCCAACACAACAGCTTGTTTCAATTTGGTTGTTCAGCAACTCAGCTTCTGCTGAACTTGACCTCAAAATAATTAATAGTGCTGGGACCTGGCTCCTGACAGGGCACATGAGGACAAAGGTGCTCCCTGTGAGCTGTTAAACATCATCTCTGCCTGTTCTTTTTTCATTTTTGCAGTTCAGTAGGCATTGGGAGAGTGGTTTTGTGTCACCTTTATCCAGCTTCACATTCAAACACTCATAAAGATATCACTGCAATAAAAAATACACTATAACCACCCTAGGGGATAGATTTCTTGCAATTTCCACCTGGTGCAGCACAACAAAATTATTCTTTTACGACTCCTGGGACATCAGGAGCTCTCTGCAATGTGTCACAGAGGAAGGATCCACAGCTGACATCCCTGTTTCCCTCATCTCTCAGTTTGCTGGGTGTGGAAATATATTCCATACATTTATAAATGGAAAATGTTCTGGCAAAAAACAGGAAAGAAATCTGGTTCCATATTTGTGGCATGCAGAAAAAGAAGTGAGATGCACAAACTGCAACAACAAATGCAAAAAATTCTGAAAAAAAAAATTAGAAGAAATTTCTAAAAGCGGGGATAGTCAAGTGTTGAAATTAATTTGTTTGGGATATTGCTAAAACTCTGTAAATGGAGTGTTTTGGAAATAGATTGGGCAAAATACCTGATAAGGTCAAAATCATATCTGATCCTGCCTTGAGACAGAAAGATGGACTAACTCATCTCTGGGGGCCACACACAATGATTCCAGCTTTAAGGGTATCAAAATGAAAAAGCTGCAGATTCTTTATACAAAAACTTAAATTCTTTTCAAAATTACTTTACCCAAAGCACTTGAGAAAATATGACTGCTTCATTGCTAGGACTAACACTCCTTTTTGATCTGATAGAGTAAACACTGCTGACCTTTGGAATATTTCCAAATATTCCAAATATTTGGAAATATTTTCAAATATTCCAAACCTCTGTCGAAGTTCTGGAGCATCCAGACTCTCCCACCGAAGGCACGCAGCTGAGCAAACTGTCCAGCACAGGGGCTGCACTTCCAAGCTGCCACATTTCACCAGCAGTTTGCAATTTTAAGTAAAGTCATTCCATCTCCTCTCACTCAAATCCATCCAAATTACATCCTCTGCAAAGTCAAAAGTTAATTTAGGCAGTTATTTTAATTTCAGCAGTGCTGTGATCAAGTGACCTCTGAAGGTACGAGTTAATATCCCCAGGTGCTGCC
>VKON01004048.1:4358-25849 GCA_009741485.1 Malurus cyaneus samueli
GCCGGGGTGTCCCCCATTCCCACGCCTGTTCCCGGCCCCCAACCCTCGCTCACCGGAAATGCGCTTCCCGAGCTGGCGCCGCACATCCCAGGGCTCTCTCGCAAACATTATCAAGCTTCATCAGCGAGGTCAGGCTGCAGACTACAATCGACATCACCGAGAGCTCGCTTACCTGCCTAGCTCCAGGACAGTTGCGAGGGGACAACCAGCGGGTGAGCAGCCACCCAAGAGGTGACACATCCAAGAGCCTGCTCACAACGGGCATGGAAACCTCGATCGTGAGAAAAGGAGAGCAGCACCACCGTATACATCCTTTCGCTCAGATGGGAGGCCCCAAGTCCGCTCTCTCCAGAAAACATACGTCCCCCTCCCAAGGGACCAGAACCCTGGAGCCCACTAGGGGAGGCCGTGCATGGTCATCGGAGAAACACCCCACCTTTAACAAGGGCGTGACCGTAAGGGTCGCAGCCCCATCCACATTCCACGACCAGGCTCAGATTGCGACGAGACGGCTGCTCACAGAGAGCGACTCAACCCTCTCAAAATAGCTGCCTTGCACATCCTGAAAACGTTATGATCCTACGACGCCCTACTTACCGCGTGACGTTCACCGCCTTAGCCGCCGCCCCGTGCCTAAGAGGATTAGCCATCTGGTGAGCGTATGGCCGTGTATCACCCCCCAAGGGACTCACACTGCACGGTAGTCCCCGAACCAGGAAAATTCCGACCACTTGCCTGCCTAGCTCGGGAGCCATGGCCCGACGCTAGGCCGTTTGTGTACCCTCCCCTTCACGCTGCAGCCAACCTCTTCAGAGAGCCGAGACCACCCTTACTCCTTCTCAAACACTCACTGCAGATCAGGCGCATGAGAATCAGACTACACGACTAAATTAGCCACCGCGGAGTACTATCGTCGGTAAACAGAGCTCTCCCAGGAAATTGACACTCTCGGAGTCTCCCCCAGCAATAAACGAACCAGAGCTAGTAGTTTAGATCCGACTACTAATCCACGAGCAGGTGACTCGTGGGACTAAAAATTGAGGAACTGACAGGTACCATGAGTGGGTGAGTAGTTGCTTTGATACCAACTATTGGTCACTTAGATGTGGGGTTGACACAGTCCGTGTCAGACTGAGCAATGTCACCACACTAAATTTCCCTTATACCCTTTCTTTAGACGTTGTAGGCCTTTTAGTATCCCCTAGAATGCTGTGTCATGCAGTGTAGGAGATCACCACGCTGTGTACGGAGAGAGACAGTAGGTAGGGTGGTAGCACTTCAGAAATTCAAGGTGACATCCTGGTACTTTGTGTACGAACCACGTGATTGCAATGACACACCTCAGCTAGCTCTGCAGTCCCCCATCCTCCCTCACAACACATGCTCTGTATGGATCCCACTGTCCTCAGATCCTTCGATGCCTATGCACCTCTCCAACATTCCTCCGAGAGATTACCTTGTTTCTGCTGCATCGTCTTCCTCCATGTCAATCAACCCTTTCAGTGACTTCTTTTCGCTCCAGCATGGTCTATCTCCATGTCTCAACTTTTTATTGAACATGTACCCCTATGTCATCTCAATATCCATAGTTAGTGACTAGTTGAGTTCCCTATGGATCCTCCATCCACGCCTAGTGCTATCGTTCCACTGACTCGTCCCTCCGTCTCGCTGCTCGTACCTGTTCTCCCATACTCCTCTCTGCCATGTATGACCACTTTTGCCCCAATCTTCTGCCTTGCTCAGTGTATGATTTCTGTTCGACAATTTCTCTAGAAGCCGTGAGTGTCTCCTATCCCTCACTACACACGGATTACGCCCGTAGCCCTGAGTGCTCTTGTCCATCCACTAGTTGACATTGTACCATCTGGTCAAAATACATTAGAACGCCATATGTACTAATCTCTACACATCTTCTCTGACCATACTAGATCCCCTAGCTCCATTCACTATGCATGAGTAACCTAGCCGACTGCCAGAGCACCCACCCTTAGGATTCACCATCCTTTCTCGTCATCACATTCGCAAAGATCTCCTCTTTGTCCCTAAGCCAGGAGTCATGTGCTGCACCCCACCAGAAGAACCATAACTTCATATTCATCATTTAACAAGAAATAACCTAAAATCTTGACTGCAGCTCGTTCCCATATAACTGCGAGTGACCACAGAATGATCCATACCAATAGTGTCCAAGCTACCCAGCGTACCCTGTTCCCTTATGTCCATCCCAATGGTAGTCCCGGTCGACGTATTGCCACATTCCATAGCTGTCTCCGTGTTCTAGGTGAGCACAATGACGCAAAAACCTGTTCCACGACCCATTGAGCATTCTGGGCCAGATGTCCACATGAAAACACACATCCATATGAACACATGATACGCCATGCAAGTCAACCAGAACCACCACTTCACCCTCTTCTGCCACTGCTCCCTTACAATTGCCTCAGCTGGACTTTATTGGTCTCATACTCGACATAGATGCGCAGTTGATAAGTCTCCCAATGCTGCGCTCCGTCTACCTGGTTGTGCCAACCGCTTAGTGTCCCATGCTTTGTCCCCTCAAAAATAAAAGATTCTAGCTTTCAGTCGCTCTACGAAGACCTCAGCTCACACCCACTTGATTATGCTGCTCTCCATCCATGTCTGCTCATGTCCGGTGCTGGTGTCACTTATCGACCCACATGTCCAGCCAACCTCCCACCACTGGATAGACCAGCAAACCAATGTGACTGAGAGGCCAAACCAACACATCCTGAACCATATCAGTCTAATGATCCTCTAGTGCCACTCCCTCGTCAGACTCTTGCGCTTGATCCACCGCATAGCCTCTCATGGACCACAACACCAGCTACCACAAACAAAACTCTCGGTGGTCCAACTCAAACAAGTACCTGCCCTTTCAATGCCCCTTCCCTCAAAAGCACAGTAAAACAAAATAAGTGGTTTCGAAATTAGAAGAAGAATGGAACGTTCTGTCCTTCTTGTCCCTGTAAGGAGTGCGACACCATAAGAGTATCACCAAATTTCAAGAAAAAATTATTTTAATTTAGTGCCCTTTTTAGACAGTCTGTGGCCAATCACAAACTGTAGAAAATCCAAGATTGGCAGTTCATTTTGTGCAAAAGGTGCAGTGTACCACAATTTGACACTTCGACGAGATACTTGTCTCCTGCGGAGAGCTCGGAGTCGCCACTCCCTAGTACCATTACCGTTATTACACCTATAGTCCCACACCATCCACCACGAAGTGCACTTCTCGGGAATCTTTCTGCTAATTACCCATTGTCCTCTCTCAATTAACCACCAGTTTGCTCTACATGCGTGATACCCACTATAGTCTCCACCGTGGCACTCCACCGAACTCGCGAGGGACCCCACCACAATGTACCACGCTGGGACGAGAAACAAGCGGCGCTGCCATCCCCCGTAGGCTGCCGGGTCCGCGGCTCTCCGCCGCTCTGGAGCCGAGCGGGGGCCGCGGGCCGACAGCGCCCCCTGCCGGCGCACCGTCGCCGCTCGCCCCTCCCAGCGCGGCTGCTGCGCTCCGGCCGCCGCCCGCGGCCGGCCCGATGGCCGGGAATCGCCGGGATGGGCCGGGAGGGCCGGGATCGGCGTCGGCCGAGAGGCGGCCGCCGGTGACCGGGCCTTCCGCGCCCCTGCGCGCTAGGGGCGCAGTGGTCAGCAGCTCACCTGCGATAGCGTGGCCCCCTTGTTCCCTTCCGAAATGATCACGCGAGGAGAAGCCAACGTGGTCCGCCGTCTCGCCAGCGGCGGTCAGAGTGGTGGGTGTCTCCCTCCTTCGGCGCGGACGCGGGAACCGCGCGCGGGCTTTGGCCGACCGAGCCGTGGGGGCACACACCAGGGGAGCGAGGGCGAAGTTGCGGCGGCGTCACAGAGGGGCTCGCCAGCAACTAGTGGCTCACTCTGCGTGAGTTGTTTCCTGCCGTCGGCCCCGCGGAAGAAGGATCACAAGGAACAGGGCATCGTGTGCAAGGAGAGATGAGCTCTGCTCTCGCCCTGACTCGCGGAGCATTCTGAGGCTCGGCTGGAATTGGAGGCTATGCAGGCGTGGGGCTCTCAAGAGCAGCGTGAGGGTGTGACCGGTCGGGGCACCGTCCGCGAGGGCCGGAGTGGAGATGGGTAGCAATACATCTTAACCTGGTACCCACTGCTATTATTCGGTGTCCGTGCGGGCTGGGGGGGTCCAGCCTGGTGTCCCTGTGTCCCCACAGAGCTACAGGATAGGGGCCTACAGGATAGGGGCTAGCAAGGGTGGGGGGCACCGTGGGGTCCCGGTCGAGTGTCCATGCGGATGTGTGGGTGGTGTCCCAGCGCGGTGTCCCTGTGTCCCCACAGAGTTATAGGATAGGGGCCAGCAGGGGTGGGGAGCACCGTGGGGTCCTGGCCCAGTGTCCATGTGGAACTGTGGGGGGGTCCCAGCGCAGTGTTCCTGTGTCCCCACAGAGCTGCGAGAGGGGTTGGGCAGGGGTGGTGGTTGCTGTGACATCCCAGCCCGGTGGCCCCGCAGGGTTGCACGGGGGGTTTCAGCCTGATGTCCCCGTGTCCCCGCAGAGCTGCAGGGTGGGGTGCTGGATACTGGAGGGTCCCAGCCCTGTGTCCCCATGTCCCTGCAGAGCTGGCGGGAGTTTCAGTGCGGTGTCCCTGTGTCCCCACAGAGCTGCAGGATGGGGTCTGGCGGGGGTGAGGGGTACTGTGGTGTTCCAGCCCTGTGTCCCAATGTCCCTGCAGAGCTGGGGGGGTTTCAGTGCAGTGTCCCTGTGTCCCCACGAGCTGTGGGGGTTTCAGCACGGTGTCCCCACAGAGCTGTGGGGGTTTCAGCACAGTGTCCCCGTGTCTCCACAGAGCTGGGGGGGGTTTCAGCACAGTGTCCCCGTGTCCCAGCAGAGCTGGGGGGTTTCATTGCTATGTCCCCGTGTCCCCGCAGAGCTGCAGGACGCAGCCAAGCGTTTCTCACAAGGTGGGGTCTCACACTACCTGACGCTGACGCTGGACGAGGCTGAGGGGCTGCTCTATGTGGGTGCCCGTGAGGCCGTGTTCGCCCTGGCCACTGGCACCGTGGAGCTCAAGGCAGCGGTGAGGCCCTGGGGTGCCCCAGAACGGGGTTTGGGGTGGGTGGGGGTGAGTGACATTGTGACCCCTGAGCCCTGTGCCACCCGCAGATCTCATGGGAGGCCCCCGTGGAGAAGAAAGCCGAGTGCGTGCAGAAGGGCAAGAACAACCAGGTGGGCACACGGGTGCAGGGGGGTTGGGGCACCCCGGGGTGGGTGTGTCCCTTTGTATTGTCACCCCTGACTGTCCCCTCTGTCCCCTCAGACCGACTGCTTCAACTACGTGCGCTTCCTGCAGAGCTACAACAGCTCCCACCTCTACGCCTGCGGCACCTACGCCTTCCAGCCCAAGTGCACCTACATCGTGAGTGGGGCACCCCTAAACCTGCAGGGTCCTCAGTTGCCCCCTGCTCCCGGGGATGAGGCCCAGGGGTGTCCCTGCAGGGTGTCCCTGTCCCAGGGGTGGCATTTAGGGGTGCCCCGTGTGCAGGGTGTGGGTTTGTATCAGTGAGGGAGGGTTGGGGATATCACCTGTGCCCCTGGGATGTTGGGGTGTCCCAGATGGGTCATCTTGGAGGGGTCCCTGTCCTCAGGGTGGTCCAGGGGTGTCCCTGACCCCAGGAGCACCATCAGGGGGTGTCCCTGTTACCAGGAATATCATCCAGGGATGTCCCTGTCCCCAGAATGGGTTGTCCTTGTCCCCATAATGTGTTATCTAGAGGTGTCCCTGCCCCTGGGAGCATCATCCAGGGATGTGCCTGTGTCCAGGTGGGTCATGGATGGGTGTCCTTGTCCCCACAAAGGGTTATCTAGAGGTGTCCCTCTCCCTGGGACCATCATCCAGGGGTGTTCCTGTCCCCTCAATGGGTTGTTCAGGGGTGTCCCTGTCCCAGAAGGATCATCTGGGGGATGTCCCTATGTCCAGGGGAGTGGTCTGAGGATGTCCCTGTACCCAGGAGCCTCATCCAGTACTGTCTGTATCCTTGAAGGATCATCTGGGGCGTGTCCCTGGCCCTCATCCAGGGCTGTCCCAGTGCCCAGGAGAGTGGCTCAGGGGTGACCCTGTACCCAGGAGGGTGGCTCAGGGGTGTCCCAGTGCCCAGGAGGGTGGCCCAGGGTCACCATGGGGGGTGTCCCTGTGCCCAGGGCTGGTCTGGGTGTCGGGGGGACATGAACCAGGAAGGGGTTTGGGCCCCCCACCCACTCCTGTGCCCCCCAGGAGCTGTCTGGCTTCACCCTGGACCCAGTGGCATTTGAGGACGGCAAAAGGGAAGTGTCCTTACGACCCCACCAAGGGCCACACGGGCCTCATTGTGGGTAGGTGACACCTCTGGGGCCCTGGGGGGTGCCCCCCATGCCCCACACACCCCCCTAAACCCCTCCCTCACAGACGGGGAGCTCTACTCTGCCACCTTCAACAACTTCCTGGGCACGGAGCCCGTCATCCTGCGCAACCTGGGCCCGCACTACTCCATGAAGACCGAGTACCTCACCTCGTGGCTCAACGGTGGGGACAGGGGACAGGGGAGGGGATGGGGACACGGAGGGGCTGGGGCTGATGGTTATAAACTCTGTGGTTTTGCAGAGCCTCACTTCGTGGCGTCAGCGTTCGTGCCGGAGAGCGCGGGCAGCAGCACCGGCGACGATGACAAGGTCTACTTCTTCTTCAGCGAGCGCGCCGTCGAGTACGACTGCTACGCCGAGCAGGTGGTGGCACGGGTGGCACGGGTCTGCAAGGTATGGATGGGGACACTGGGGACACTGGGGACACCTGGGGACACGGCGGACCAAACAGGGACACACCCTGAGCCGTTGGTTGGGGTGGAAAACTGACATGGCTTTGGTCAGTGCTGGGGGCTGGGGATTGTTCACCCCAGCTCCAAACCCAGCAGGGGATGGGCATGAAATTGCTGCATTTCTATTCTGATTTCAACTACTATTATCATTATTATTATTATCATTGTCATCATTACAGAGGTTATTTTTGCTAACTATTTTATTATAACATTTATTGTTTTAACTATTATTATAGTAGTTTATTCCACATATAATATATAATGGCTATTATCACAAAATTAATTAGTTTCTAATTAATAATTGCTTTATTATGTTTATCATTATTATCATTACTGTTAGAATTATTTATTTCATAGTTATAATGGTATAAAAATGGTTATATAGCCTTCTTTGGGTATTTTATTGGAATTGTTATATGACTATGATAATAATATTATGCTACATTATGCATATATTGCAGTTTATATATGTGAAATATGTGTAATGTATTATGTTTAATACATATACATTAATAATATTAATGTATTATGTTTAATGCATATCTGTTTAATACATATTATGCATTCTTTGTTCATAATACATATATGAATATATATCACATACATTTTATGTTATATATTATTAATATTATGTGTCATTACTAGTTTCTATTAGGTATTCATTCTACCCTATACCATCCTGTTCTATCCCCAACCCATTCCATTTCCCGGATCCATCCACACCCACTCATTATTTCCATACATTTACTTGGCTGTGAGGTTTTGAGGGTCCTTGGGGGTTGTTTTGAGACCCCTTTGGAGGCTCTTTGGTGGTGGTTGGGGAACATCCCTGTTCCCCAAATTCCCTTTTATGGCCCAGGATTTTCCCAGGGTCTCTCTCAGATCCACGGGGATCCTGTGACCCCCCCTTCCCTGGCACCAGCCCGATTCCCAGAACCTCCCAGCACACACCAGTCGTGGGCACAGTGACGCTGGGATTCGTTTATCCCAACGCTGTCCCCTCTGCTGCACTGAGCCCTTTGGAGAGAATCAGAAACATTGGGTGAGCCCTGCCTGGCTTTGCTGTGGGGTGACCATGGTGGCCATGTCCCTGTGCCCACGGTGGCCTTGTCATGGTGCCCATGGTCACCATGGTGGCCCTGCCCCAGTGCCCATGGTGGCCATGCCCTGCTGCCCATGGTGACCACAGTAGCCCTGTCCCAGTGGCCATGGTCATGATGGTGGCCCTGTCCTAGTGCCCATGGTGGTCATACCCTGATGTCCATGGTCACCGCAGTGACCCTGTCCTGGTGTCAGTGATGACCATGCTGATCTTGTCCCTGTGCCCATGGTCACCAAGGTGGCCTTGTCCTGGTGCCCATGGTCACCAAGGTGGCCTTGTCCTGGTGCCCATGGTCACTGTGGTGTCCTGTGCCAGTGTCCACGGTCACCATGGTGTCCCTGTGCTGGTGCTTGCAGTCACCATGGTGTCCCTGTGCCCGTGGTGGCCATGCCCCCGTGCCAAAGGTAACCACAGTGTCCCTGTGCGGGTGCCCGCAGTAACAGTGGTGTGCCTGTGCCCATGGTCACTGCAGTGTCCCTGTGCCAGGGGTCACAGCGGTGTTCCTGTGCCCATGGTCACTGCAGCATCCCTGTGCTGGTGCCCACGGTAACAGCTGTGTCCCAGTGCCCATGGTCACCGCGGTGTCCTTGTGCCGGTGTCTGGTGCCTGCGGTCACAGCTGTGTCCCTGTGCCCATGGTGGCCATGTCCCTGTGCCTGGTGCCCGTGGTCACACTGTGTCCCTGTGCCCACGGTCACACCGTGTCCCTGTGCCCTGCAGGGTGACGTGGGCGGCGCACGGACGCTGCAGAAGAAGTGGACGACGTTCCTGAAGGCGCGGTTGCTGTGCTCGGCCCCCGAGCAGCAGCTGCACTTCAACCGCCTGCAGTCCGTGTTCACCCTGCGCGGGCCGCGCTGGCAGGACACCGCCTTCTTCGGCGTCTTCCAGGCGCGCTGGTGAGTGCCCGCCGGGGCCTGTCCTGGTGACCACAGTGATCCTGTCCTGGTGACCACAGTGCCCACCGGGGCCTGTCCTGGTGACCACAGTGCCTGCTGTGGCCATGTCCTGGTGACCACAGTGCCCGCCGGGGCCTGTCCTGGTGACCACAGTGCCCACTGGGGCCATGTCCTGGTGATCACAGTGCCTGCTGGGGCCTGTCCTGGTGACCGCTGGGGCCCTGTCCTGGTGACCATGGTGATCCTGTCCTGGTGACCACAGTGCCCGCCGGGGCCTGTCCTGGTGACCATGGTGATCCTGTCCTGGTGCCCACCGGGGCCCTGTCCTGGTGACCATGGTGATCCTGTCCTGGTGACCACAGTGCCCGCCGGGCCCTGTCCTGGTGACCACAGTGCCCGCCGGGGCCTGTCCTGGTGACCATGATGATCCTGTCCTGGTGACCATGATGATCCTGTCCTGGTGCCCACCGGGGCCCTGTCCTGGTGACCATGGTGATCCTGTCCTGGTGCCCACTGGGGCCCTGTCCTGGTGCCCGCTGGGGTCCTGTCGCAGTGCCCATGATGCCTGCAGTGGCCCTGTCCCGGTTCCTGTGGTGCCAATGGTGGTTGTGTCCCAGTGCACATGGTCACTGTAGGCGGCTCTGTCCTGGGACCCATGGTGGCCCTGTCGCAGTGCCTGGAGTGCCCACAATGGCCCTGTCTAGTGCCCATGATGACCCTGTCCTGGTTCCCATGGTGGCCCTGTCCCAGTGCCCATGGTGCCCACAATGGCCCTGTCCCAGTGCCCATGGTGCTGCCCATGTGTGTCCTCCTGTCTCAGTGCCCATGGTGGCCATGTCCCTGTGCCTGGGGTGTGACAGCCCAGGACACTGCCATGCCCATGTGTCCCAGTGGGGATGTGGACATGTCTGGCCATGGTGCAGTGTCCCTGTTCCCAGGGTGGCCCTGTCCCTGTGCCCAGGGTGTGACAGCCCCGGGACACCGCCATGCCCGTGTGGGAGACGTGGATATGTCTGCCATGGTGCCCACAATGGTGGTGTCCTGGTGCCCATGGTGTCCACGGTGCCCATGGTGGGGGTGTCCCTGTGCCCATAGTGCCCATGGTGGCCCTGTCCCAGTGCCCAGGGTGTGACAGCCTGTGCCCCGTGTGCCCGCAGGGGGGATATGGACGTGTCTGCCCATAGTGCCCATCGTGCCCACGATGGCGATGTCCCTGTGCCCCGGGGGGGTGTGACAGCCCGGGGACACTGCCATGCCCATGTGCCCGCAGGGGGGACGTGGACGTGTCTGCCATCTGCCGCTACCACATCCTGGAGGTGCGCAAGGCCTTCGAGGGGCCCTACAAGGAGTACCGGGAGCAGGCGCAGCGGTGGGGCCGATACTCGAGAGGTGCCCAGCCCCCGGCCGGGCGGTGAGTGCCCATGGGGCAGGGGGGCTGGGGTGGGGCTGGGGGTGCCCTCCTGGGGTTGGATCCCTGTGTGGGGCTGGGGAGTGCCCTCTGGGGATTGGGATCAATCCATGGGGCTGGAGTGCCCTCTGGGGATTGGGATCAATCCATGGGGCTGGGAGTGCCCTCTGGGGATTGGGATCTGTCTGTGGGGCTGGGAGTGCCTCTGGGGATTGGGATCTCCTGGGGCTGGGGGTGCCCTCTGGGGATTGGGATCTGTCTGTGGGCTGGTCGTGCCCCCCATGCCCTCCTGAGAGGATTTGGGATCCATACCTGTGCCCTCGTGCGCTGACGTTACCCCTTGTGCCCTCCTGAGAGGATTTGGGATCCATCACTGGGCCCCCTGCCTCCTGAGGATTTGCACCCTGCCATCCCCCCCTGATGCCCTGTGCCCCCATGTGCCCTGCCAGCCCCTGTCCCTGTGGCCCTCTGTGCCCTCCTGAGAGGATTTGGCACCCCCTGCCATGTCCTCTGTGCCCTGATGGCCCCCTGTGCCCTCCTGAGATGATTTGGGGTCCCCTGCCATGCCCCCCGTGCCCTGCCATGTCCCCTGTGCCCTGATGCCCCCCGTGCCCGCAGTGCATCACGGACTGGCACCGGCAGAACGGCTTTGGCAGCTCTCTGGAGCTGCCGGACAACACGCTCAACTTCGCCAAGAAGCACCCGCTGATGGACGAGGCGGTGCCACCCCAGCGCGGGCGCCCGCTGCTGCTCAAGAGGGACGCCAACTTCACCCAGCTGGTGGTGGATCGCGTGGCTGGGCTGGACGGGAACGTCTACGAGGTGCTGTTCATCGGGACAGGTAATGAGGGGACAGAGGGGACAAGGACAGGGGGACAGGGACAGAGGGGATAGAGACACAGGGGACAGGGACAGGGACAGAGGGGACAGGGGTGACAGGGACAGGGGGTACAGGGGACAGGGACAGAGGGGATGGGGCACAGAGGTGGCCCTGTCCCTGAGTGCCCATCCTGTCCCTGCAGGTGACGGGGCACAGAGGGCACAGGTGCCATGGGGATGGGGCACAGGGGGCACAGGGGCCATGGGGACAGCACCCAGGGTGGGTGGCCCTGTCCCTGAGTTCCTTGTCCCCGCAGGTGACGGGTGGGTGCACAAGGCGCTGGACCTGGGGAGCCGCATCCACCTGGTGGAGGAGCTGCAGGTGTTCGAGCCGGCACAGCCCGTGGAGAGCCTGGTGCTGGCGGCCACCAAGGTGAGGGGACAGCGGGGACAGCGGGGATGGGATGGCGGGGGGTGTCACCCAGGGTCACTGCGGGTCACCGGGTCACTCAGCTGCTTCCCCAGCCCACAGAAGCTGCTGTTGGGGCAGGGGTGGCAGTGTCACTGTGGTGTCCCAGAGGGATCACTTACCACTGTCCCTTCCCATAGAAGCTGCTGTTGGGATGGGGATGGCAGTGTCACCCCAATGTCCCAGAGGAGTCCCTCATTGTCCCCCCTTGCAGAAGCTGCTGTTGAGGGTTGGGGATGGCAGTGTCTCCTCTGTGTCCCTCACCCTGTCCCTTGTCCCTGTCCCCCAGAAGCTGCTGTTGGGAGCAGGGGTGGCAGTGTCCCCTCAGTGTCCCTCACCCTATCCGCCTAGAAGCCCTTGTTGGGGCAGGGGGTGGGAGGGGTTGGCAGTGTCCCCTCAGTGTCCCTCACCCCACTGTCCCTGTCCCCACAGATGCCTACGACGTGTCGCCGCCACCGCTGCTGCCACCGCCCCGGGGGCTTCGTGGAGCGCCGTGCCCAGGAAAACTGTCCCCTACGCCGGTGAGTACCGGGAACATCCCGTGGGGCTCGGGGACAAAAGGGAAACTGAGGTACAGAGGGTGGGAGTGTTGCTTGTGTCCCTTGTTCACAGTGGGGTGACACAGTGGTGGCTGCTGTCACCACCTCGGGTGGCTTTTGTCCCCCTAAAGCTTGTCAGCAGTGTGGGGATGCAGCTGGGGGGCAGAGGGGGGACACGCAGGGACACCTCTTTGTGTCCCAGTGTTGTGCCAGTGCCTGAGCTCCCCATCCCTCTGCCGTGTCCCCTGTCCTGTCCCTGTGCCATGTCCCCTGCCCCGTCCCTCTGCCGGGTCCCCTGTCCCATCCCTGTGCCATGTCCCGTGTCTCCATGTCCCTGCCATGTCCCCTGTCCCATCCCTGTGCTGTGTCCCTTGTCCCCATCCCTGTGCTATGTCCCCTGTCCCGTCCCTGTGCTGTGTCCCTTGTCCCCATCTCTCTGCCATGTCCCCTGTCCCCATTTCTCTGCTGTGTTTTCTGTCCCATCCCTGTGCTGTGTCCCCTATCCCATCCCCATGCCCTGTGCCCTGTGCCTTGTCCCATCCCTGTGCCATGTCCCCTGTCCCCATCCCTGTGTCCTATCCCCATCTCTCTGCCATATCCCCTGTCCCATCCCTATGCCATGTCCCCTGCCCTGCCAGCACCCCAGGATTCCATCCTTCTCTCATTCCAGCAGCCTCTGTCCCTGCCCTGTGCTGTCACCCTGTGTCCCCATCTGCTGTGCCCTATGTCCCCATGCCGTGCCAGCTCCAGCGTCCCTGTCCCTGTGCCATGCCCTGTGTCCCCGTGCCATGCCACATTCCTCTGTCCCTGTCTGGTGGCAATGCCCCCTGTCCTCGATCCCTGTTCTGTGCCAGTGTCCCCTGTCCTGATGCCAGACCCCACCCCTCTGCTCTCCCACGCCTCTGACTTTGGTCCCTTCGCTGTGCCACTGTCCCCATGCTGCCCCTGTGCCATGTCCCCTGTCCCCACACTCAGAACCCCCACCCCTTTGCTGTGCTGCTGTCCCTGTGCTGTGTCCCTTGTCCCCATGTCCAGAACCTCCACTCTGTGTCCCCAGTCCCTGTGACTGAGGCAACCACCCCTCTGCCATGTTCTCTGTCCTTGTGCCACTCCTGTCCTGTGTCGCTTGACCCGTGCCCAGGACCCCCACCCTGCTGCTGTGCCACTGTCCCCGTGCAGTGTCCCTTGTCTCTCGTCCTTGTTCCCTGGGACTCCCACTCCTATGCCACGTCCCTTGTCCCCACACCCAGGACCCCCACCCTTTTACAGTGCAGTGTCCCTTATCCCCACACCCAGGACCCCCACCCCTGTACCGTGCTGCTGTCCCCGTGCCGTCCCCGTGCCGCCCCCGTGCCGCCCCCGTGCGTCCAGCCCGCGTCCCGTCCTGCCCGGGGCCTGGCGCTGTCCCGTCAATGGTTCCTTTCTGCAGGGCCGGGGTGGCCGGGGGGCACGGGGGGTGCGGGGGGCCACGGGTCCCTGCAAAGGCCAACTGTTTTCGGCCGGCGCCGCCGTGACAAAGAGCCCTTTGTGCGCCACGGGCCGGGGGCTCTGGGGTGGGGCCGAGGGGGCCGGCGGGGGCAGGGGGGCTCGGGGTCCCAGCTCCGTGTCCGTGCGGAGCTGCGGGGGGTCCAGCCTGGTGTCCCTGTGTCCCCACAGAGCTACAGGATAGGGGCCTACAGGATAGGGGCTAGCAAGGGTGGGGGGCACCGTGGGGTCCCGGTCGAGTGTCCATGCGGATGTGTGGGTGGTGTCCCAGCGCGGTGTCCCTGTGTCCCCACAGAGTTATAGGATAGGGGCCAGCAGGGGTGGGGAGCACCGTGGGGTCCTGGCCCAGTGTCCATGTGGAACTGTGGGGGGGTCCCAGCGCAGTGTTCCTGTGTCCCCACAGAGCTGCGAGAGGGGTTGGGCAGGGGTGGTGGTTGCTGTGACATCCCAGCCCGGTGGCCCCGCAGGGTTGCACGGGGGGTTTCAGCCTGATGTCCCCGTGTCCCCGCAGAGCTGCAGGGTGGGGTGCTGGATACTGGAGGGTCCCAGCCCTGTGTCCCCATGTCCCTGCAGAGCTGGCGGGAGTTTCAGTGCGGTGTCCCTGTGTCCCCACAGAGCTGCAGGATGGGGTCTGGCGGGGGTGAGGGGTACTGTGGTGTTCCAGCCCTGTGTCCCAATGTCCCTGCAGAGCTGGGGGGGTTTCAGTGCAGTGTCCCTGTGTCCCCACAGAGCTGTGGGGGTTTCAGCACGGTGTCCCCACAGAGCTGTGGGGTTTCAGCACAGTGTCCCCGTGTCTCCACAGAGCTGGGGGGGGTTTCAGCACAGTGTCCCCGTGTCCCAGCAGAGCTGGGGGGGTTTCATTGCTATGTCCCCGTGTCCCCGCAGAGCTGCAGGACGCAGCCAAGCGTTTCTCACAAGGTGGGGTCTCACACTACCTGACGCTGACGCTGGACGAGGCTGAGGGGCTGCTCTATGTGGGTGCCCGTGAGGCCGTGTTCGCCCTGGCCACTGGCACCGTGGAGCTCAAGGCAGCGGTGAGGCCCTGGGGTGCCCCAGAACGGGGTTTGGGGTGGGTGGGGGTGAGTGACATTGTGACCCCTGAGCCCTGTGCCACCCGCAGATCTCATGGGAGGCCCCCGTGGAGAAGAAAGCCGAGTGCGTGCAGAAGGGCAAGAACAACCAGGTGGGCACACGGGTGCAGGGGGGGTTGGGGCACCCCGGGGTGGGTGTGTCCCTTTGTATTGTCACCCCCTGACTGTCCCCTCTGTCCCCTCAGACCGACTGCTTCAACTACGTGCGCTTCCTGCAGAGCTACAACAGCTCCCACCTCTACGCCTGCGGCACCTACGCCTTCCAGCCCAAGTGCACCTACATCGTGAGTGGGGCACCCCTAAACCTGCAGGGTCCTCAGTTGCCCCCTGCTCCCGGGGATGAGGCCCAGGGGTGTCCCTGCAGGGTGTCCCTGTCCCCAGGGGTGGCATTTAGGGGTGCCCCGTGTGCAGGGTGTGGGTTTGTATCAGTGAGGGAGGGTTGGGGATATCACCTGTGCCCCTGGGATGTTGGGGTGTCCCAGATGGGTCATCTTGGAGGGGTCCCTGTCCTCAGGGTGGTCCAGGGGTGTCCCTGACCCCAGGAGCACCATCAGGGGGTGTCCCTGTTACCAGGAATATCATCCAGGGATGTCCCTGTCCCCAGAATGGGTTGTCCTTGTCCCCATAATGTGTTATCTAGAGGTGTCCCTGCCCCTGGGAGCATCATCCAGGGATGTGCCTGTGTCCAGGTGGGTCATGGATGGGTGTCCTTGTCCCCACAAAGGGTTATCTAGAGGTGTCCCTCTCCCTGGGACCATCATCCAGGGGTGTTCCTGTCCCCTCAATGGGTTGTTCAGGGGTGTCCCTGTCCCAGAAGGATCATCTGGGGGATGTCCCTATGTCCAGGGGAGTGGTCTGAGGATGTCCCTGTACCCAGGAGCCTCATCCAGTACTGTCTGTATCCTTGAAGGATCATCTGGGGCGTGTCCCTGGCCCTCATCCAGGGCTGTCCCAGTGCCCAGGAGAGTGGCTCAGGGGTGACCCTGTACCCAGGAGGGTGGCTCAGGGGTGTCCCAGTGCCCAGGAGGGTGGCCCAGGGTCACCATGGGGGGTGTCCCTGTGCCCAGGGCTGGTCTGGGTGTCGGGGGGACATGAACCAGGAAGGGGTTTGGGCCCCCCACCCACTCCTGTGCCCCCCAGGAGCTGTCTGGCTTCACCCTGGACCCAGTGGCATTTGAGGACGGCAAAGGGAAGTGTCCTTACGACCCCACCAAGGGCCACACGGGCCTCATTGTGGGTAGGTGACACCTCTGGGGCCCTGGGGGGTGCCCCCCATGCCCCACACACCCCCCTAAACCCCTCCCTCACAGACGGGGAGCTCTACTCTGCCACCTTCAACAACTTCCTGGGCACGGAGCCCGTCATCCTGCGCAACCTGGGCCCGCACTACTCCATGAAGACCGAGTACCTCACCTCGTGGCTCAACGGTGGGGACAGGGGACAGGGGAGGGGATGGGGACACGGAGGGGCTGGGGCTGATGGTTATAAACTCTGTGGTTTTGCAGAGCCTCACTTCGTGGCGTCAGCGTTCGTGCCGGAGAGCGCGGGCAGCAGCACCGGCGACGATGACAAGGTCTACTTCTTCTTCAGCGAGCGCGCCGTCGAGTACGACTGCTACGCCGAGCAGGTGGTGGCACGGGTGGCACGGGTCTGCAAGGTATGGATGGGGACACTGGGGACACTGGGGACACCTGGGGACACCGCGGAACCAACAGGGACACACCCTGAGCCGTTGGTTGGGGTGGAAAACTGACATGGCTTTGGTCAGTGCTGGGGGCTGGGGATTGTTCACCCCAGCTCCAAACCCAGCAGGGGATGGGCATGAAATTGCTGCATTTCTATTCTGATTTCAACTACTATTATCATTATTATTATTATCATTGTCATCATTACAGAGGTTATTTTTGCTAACTATTTTATTATAACATTTATTGTTTTAACTATTATTATAGTAGTTTATTCCACATATAATATATAATGGCTATTATCACAAAATTAATTAGTTTCTAATTAATAATTGCTTTATTATGTTTATCATTATTATCATTACTGTTAGAATTCATTTATTTCATAGTTATAATGGTATAAAAATGGTTATATAGCCTTCTTTGGGTATTTTATTGGAATTGTTATATGACTATGATAATAATATTATGCTACATTATGCATATATTGCAGTTTATATATGTGAAATATGTGTAATGTATTATGTTTAATACATATACATTAATAATATTAATGTATTATGTTTAATGCATATCGTGTTTAATACATATTATGCATTCTTTTTGTTCATAATACATTATAGAATATATATCACATACATTTTATGTTATATATTATTAATATTATGTGTCATTACTAGTTTCTATTAGGTATTCATTCTACCCTATACCATCCTGTTCTATCCCCAACCCATTCCATTTCCCGGATCCATCCACACCCACTCATTATTTCCATACATTTACTTGGCTGTGAGGTTTTGAGGGTCCTTGGGGGTTGTTTTGAGACCCCTTTGGAGGCTCTTTGGTGGTGGTTGGGGAACATCCCTGTTCCCCAAATTCCCTTTTATGGCCCAGGATTTTCCCAGGGTCTCTCTCAGATCCACGGGGATCCTGTGACCCCCCCTTCCCTGGCACCAGCCCCGATTCCCAGAACCTCCCAGCACACACCAGTCGTGGGCACAGTGACGCTGGGATTCGTTTATCCCAACGCTGTCCCCTCTGCTGCACTGAGCCCTTTGGAGAGAATCAGAAACATTGGGTGAGCCCTGCCTGGCTTTGCTGTGGGGTGACCATGGTGGCCATGTCCCTGTGCCCACGGTGGCCTTGTCATGGTGCCCATGGTCACCATGGTGGCCCTGCCCCAGTGCCCATGGTGGCCATGCCCTGCTGCCCATGGTGACCACAGTAGCCCTGTCCCAGTGGCCATGGTCATGATGGTGGCCCTGTCCTAGTGCCCATGGTGGTCATACCCTGATGTCCATGGTCACCGCAGTGACCCTGTCCTGGTGTCAGTGATGACCATGCTGATCTTGTCCCTGTGCCCATGGTCACCAAGGTGGCCTTGTCCTGGTGCCCATGGTCACTGTGGTGTCCCTGTGCCAGTGTCCACGGTCACCATGGTGTCCCTGTGCTGGTGCTTGCAGTCACCATGGTGTCCCTGTGCCCGTGGTGGCCATGCCCCCGTGCCAAAGGTAACCACAGTGTCCCTGTGCGGGTGCCCGCAGTAACAGTGGTGTGCCTGTGCCCATGGTCACTGCAGTGTCCCTGTGCCAGGGGTCACAGCGGTGTTCCTGTGCCCATGGTCACTGCAGCATCCCTGTGCTGGTGCCCACGGTAACAGCTGTGTCCCAGTGCCCATGGTCACCGCGGTGTCCTTGTGCCGGTGTCTGGTGCCTGCGGTCACAGCTGTGTCCCTGTGCCCATGGTGGCCATGTCCCTGTGCCTGGTGCCCGTGGTCACACTGTGTCCCTGTGCCCACGGTCACACCGTGTCCCTGTGCCCTGCAGGGTGACGTGGGCGGCGCACGGACGCTGCAGAAGAAGTGGACGACGTTCCTGAAGGCGCGGTTGCTGTGCTCGGCCCCCGAGCAGCAGCTGCACTTCAACCGCCTGCAGTCCGTGTTCACCCTGCGCGGGCCGCGCTGGCAGGACACCGCCTTCTTCGGCGTCTTCCAGGCGCGCTGGTGAGTGCCCGCCGGGGCCTGTCCTGGTGACCACAGTGATCCTGTCCTGGTGACCACAGTGCCCACCGGGGCCTGTCCTGGTGACCACAGTGCCCGCCGGGCCCTGTCCTGGTGACCACAGTGCCCGGGGCCTGTCCTGGTGACCACAGTGCCCATGGGCCATGTCCTGGTGATCACAGTGCCTGCTGGGGCCTGTCCTGGTGACCGCTGGGCCTGTCCTGGTGACCATGGTGATCCTGTCCTGGTGACCACAGTGCCCGCCGGGGCCTGTCCTGGTGACCATGGTGATCCTGTCCTGGTGCCCACCGGGGCCCTGTCCTGGTGACCATGGTGATCCTGTCCTGGTGACCACAGTGCCCGCCGGGCCTGTCCTGGTGACCACAGTGCCGCGGGGCCTGTCCTGGTGACCACAGTGATCCTGTCCTGGTGACCATGATGATCCTGTCCTGGTGCCCACCGGGGCCTGTCCTGGTGACCATGGTGATCCTGTCCTGGTGCCCACTGGGGCCCTGTCCTGGTGCCCGCTGGGGTCCTGTCGCAGTGCCCATGATGCCTGCAGTGGCCCTGTCCCGGTTCCTGTGGTGCCAATGGTGGTTGTGTCCCAGTGCACATGGTCACTGTAGCGGCTCTGTCCTGGGACCCATGGTGGCCCTGTCGCAGTGCCTGGAGTGCCCACAATGGCCCTGTCTAGTGCCCATGATGACCCTGTCCTGGTTCCCATGGTGGCCCTGTCCCAGTGCCCATGGTGCCCACAATGGCCCTGTCCCAGTGCCCATGGTGCTGCCCATGTTGTCTCTGTCTCAGTGCCCATGGTGGCCATGTCCCTGTGCCTGGGGTGTGACAGCCCAGGACACTGCCATGCCCATGTGTCCACAGTGGGGATGTGGACATGTCTGGCCATGGTAGCAGTGTCCCTGTTCCCAGGGTGGCCCTGTCCCTGTGCCCAGGGTGTGACAGCCCCGGGACACCGCCATGCCCGTGTGGGGACGTGGATATGTCTGCCATGGTGCCCACAATGGTGGTGTCCTGGTGCCCATGGTGTCCACGGTGCCCATGGTGGCCTGGTCCCAATGCCCATAGTGCCCATGGTGGCCCTGTCCCAGTGCCCAGGGTGTGACAGCCTGTGCCCCGTGTGCCCGCAGGGGGGATGGACGTGTCTGCCCATAGTGCCATCGTGCCACGATGGCATGTACCGGTGCCCAGGGGGGGTGTGACAGCCCGGGGACACTGCCATGCCCATGTGCCCGCAGGGGGGACGTGGACGTGTCTGCCATCTGCCGCTACCACATCCTGGAGGTGCGCAAGGCCTTCGAGGGGCCCTACAAGGAGTACCGGGAGCAGGCGCAGCGGTGGGGCCGATACTCAGATGAGGTGCCCAGCCCCCGGCCCGGCGCGGTGAGTGCCCACCGGGACCCCGTGGCAGGGGGGGGGGTGGGGCTGGGGGTGCCCTCTGGGGATTGGGATCTGTCTGTGGGGCTGGGAGTGCCCTCTGGGGATTGGGATCAATCCATGGGGCTGGGAGTGCCCTCTGGGGATTGGGATCAATCCATGGGGCTGGGAGTGCCCTCTGGGGATTGGGATCTGTCTGTGGGGCTGGGAGTGCCTCTGGGATTGGGATCAATCCATGGGGCTGGGGCCCTCTGGGGATTGGGATCTTCTGTGGGGCTGGTCTGCCCCATGCCCTCCTGAGAGGATTTGGGATCATACCTGTGCCCTCTGTGCGCTGACGTTACCCCTTGTGCCCTCCTGAGAGGATTTGGGATCCATCACTGGGCCCCCCGTGCCCTCCTGAGAGGATTTGGCACCCTCTGCCATACCCCCCGTGCCCTGATGGCCCCCTGTGCCCTCCTGAGATGATTTGGGGTCCCCTGCCATGTCCCCTGTGCCCTGATGGCCCTCTGTGCCCTCCTGAGAGGATTTGGCACCCCCTGCCATGTCCTCTGTGCCCTGATGGCCCCCTGTGCCCTCCTGAGATGATTTGGGGTCCCCTGCCATGCCCCCCGTGCCCTGCCATGTCCCCTGTGCCCTGATGCCCCCCGTGCCCGCAGTGCATCACGGACTGGCACCGGCAGAACGGCTTTGGCAGCTCTCTGGAGCTGCCGGACAACACGCTCAACTTCGCCAAGAAGCACCCGCTGATGGACGAGGCGGTGCCACCCCAGCGCGGGCGCCCGCTGCTGCTCAAGAGGGACGCCAACTTCACCCAGCTGGTGGTGGATCGCGTGGCTGGGCTGGACGGGAACGTCTACGAGGTGCTGTTCATCGGGACAGGTAATGAGGGGACAGAGGGGACAAGGACAGGGGGACAGGGACAGAGGGGATAGAGACACAGGGGACAGGGACAGGGACAGAGGGGACAGGGGTGACAGGGACAGGGGGTACAGGGGACAGGGACAGAGGGGATGGGGCACAGAGGTGGCCCTGTCCCTGAGTGCCCATCCTGTCCCTGCAGGGGATGGGGCACAGGGGGCACAGGGGCCATGGGGACAGCACCCAGGGTGGGTGGCCCTGTCCCTGAGTTCCTTGTCCCCGCAGGTGACGGGTGGGTGCACAAGGCGCTGGACCTGGGGAGCCGCATCCACCTGGTGGAGGAGCTGCAGGTGTTCGAGCCGGCACAGCCCGTGGAGAGCCTGGTGCTGGCGGCCACCAAGGTGAGGGGACAGCGGGGACAGCGGGGATGGGATGGCGGGGGGTGTCACCCAGGGTCACTGCGGGGTCACCCGGAGTCACTCAGCTGCCGCCCCAGCCCACAGAAGCTGCTGTTGGGGCAGGGGTGGCAGTGTCACTGTGGTGTCCCAGAGGGATCACTTACCACTGTCCCTTCCCATAGAAGCTGCTGTTGGGATGGGGATGGCAGTGTCACCCCAATGTCCCAGAGGCACGTCGTAGGCATCTGTGGGGACAGGGACAGTGGGGTGCAGGGACACTGAGGGGACACTGCCAACCCCTCCCACCCCTGCCCCAACAAGGGCTTCTAGGCGGATAGGGTGAGGGGACACTGAGGGGACACTGCCACCCTGCTCCCAACAGCGCTCTGTGGGGACAGGGACAAGGACAGGGTGAGGGACAGGAGAGGGACACTGCCATCCCCAACCCTCAACAGCAGCTTCTGCAAGGGGGGACAATGAGGGACT
>VKON01004051.1:0-10766 GCA_009741485.1 Malurus cyaneus samueli
GTATCGAAGAGATTATCCTCGGCACGTCCCAAAGCAGCTGTTGTTGTGTCTCTCGGAGACCTTGCACTTGTTAGGGTCATTCCCATCGCTCCGCCCGTTCCCACTCGCGCCGCGCAATTGCCGCCCGGCGGCCGAGGAGTTCCCCCCTCATCCCGCTCTCCAGGCTCTGCCTCGCTTCTCTCACCGAGCCGTCCGACCCCAAATGGATTCCTGCACTGAGATTTCCCCCCTGGGTTGGGTTTCTACTCGTGCTTTAATCCTCTTGTTTTATCCCGGTAGCTTTAGCTCCAGATTTCAGACTGAAGCCAGTGAAGCGCCTGATCCCGGCCGCCCGCAGCGGGAAGGTCATCATCCCGTGCCAGCCACGAGCAGCTCCCAAAGCCACCATCCTCTGGACCAAAGGGACCGAGCTCCTGGTCAACAGCAGCAGGTAGAGGCTCAGAGTCAGCTTCAACACAGAAAATTCAGCTAAAATTGTATTTTTTTTTTTTGCCAGAAGATCGGACTTGTGATCCTGCTGCATCCCTGAACTTTGCTATCCTCTGATTTCTTCCTTAGCAAACTCCTACATGATGTTTTTCCACTTGGTTTTGTCCCAAATTTCTCTAAAATCAGCAGAAATTCCCAGGTGTTTTGAGGTGATGGGTCTTTTAACCTTCCTTCGTGTGGCTCCTCTTCCTCCGCAGGGTGACGATCATGGCGGACGGGACCTTGATCCTGCAGAACATCAGCAAATCCGACGAGGGCAAATACACCTGCTTCGCCGAGAACTTCATGGGCAAAGCCAACAGCACCGGAATCCTCTCAGTCCGAGGTAGGGATGCCTTGATTTGGGGTCAATCGAGCAAGAAATGGGTAAGATTTGAATGATATGGTCTTTTTCCTCTCCTCACACTCCCAAAAAACAGTGGAAAAACCAGGAAATCAGAGTAAATTCAGCAACAGAAATTCCACCCAACCCGCCAACACGCGGTCCTTGACAAAAGGAGTTCTGTTTTCTAACCCCTCCTCTTCCTCCTGCGGAATTCCAGTGGGATGAGGAGCTGGAAAGGCACGGTTTGGATGCAGGGATGGGAATATTTGGGGCTGACGGCCCTTCCTGCTCGTTCCCTGCAGATGCCACCAAGATCACGCTGGCACCATCGAGTGCTGACATCAACGTGGGCGAGAACCTCACCCTGCAGTGCCACGCGTCCCACGACCCCACCATGGACCTCACCTTCACCTGGTCCCTGGACGATTTCCCCATCGATTTTGACCGGTCCGAGGGGCACTACCGGCGAGCCAGTGCGGTGAGTCCGGAGGGAGCTCCAGACCGTCCAAAATCAACGTCAACCTCATTATCTGCGTCTTGGTGCCAC
This sequence comes from Malurus cyaneus samueli, assembly GCA_009741485.1. NCBI lineage: Eukaryota > Metazoa > Chordata > Aves > Passeriformes > Maluridae > Malurus > Malurus cyaneus. Next base: position 1,362 of record VKON01004051.1, read on the forward strand.
CAAAGGCGCTCCATTGCTTTGTCCTGAGCATGGGGAGCTCCACATCCCTGGGAGTGTCCAGGGCCAGGCTGGACGGGGCTGGGAGCACGATGGGATGGGGTGGGATGGGATGGGAAGGGATGATTGGATTTGAGGTCCTTCCCAATCCAAACCAGTCCAGGATTCCAGCATCGCTCCCCTTCCCAGCTGCGGGGGAGAAGGAAAGGCTCATGGGTCAGGTCAGGCAGTGATCAATGGTCATTCAATGGTCACCCAATGATCACTCAATGGTCACTCAGTGATAATTCAATGATCACTCAATGATCACTGAATGATTGCTCAATTATTGCCCAATGATCACTCAATAACTGATCAATGATCACTCGTTGATCACTCACTGATCACTCACTGATCACCCAATGATCACTCATTGATCACCCAATGATCACTCATTGATCGCTCAGTCATTACTCAATGACCACTCATTGATCACCCAATGATCACTCATTGATCACCACCCCAAGCCAATCAGACCCACCCTGGATCCATCTCGGAGCCATCTGGGATTGGCTCCACCCCCCATGGGGGGGACCTTTCCCCAACTCCCACTTGTCCATCCTCATGCCACCCCAAACCCCGCTGGACAGTGACCGGACACCCTCTGACATCCGTCCCCGCCATGTTCTCTGTCCCCTGCAGAAGGAAGCCTCCGGTGACTCACATCTCCAACGCGCAGCTGCGGCACTCGGGGCGTTACACGTGCACAGCCCAGACCGTGGTGGACAGCGCGTCCGAGTCCGCCACGCTGACCGTCAGAGGTAATTCCTGTGGGAACATTCCCTGGGGGAATTCCCTGCTCCTAAAAACCCAAAGGAACACCATGGGACACGCAAAGATGGTCACTCCTCTCTTGCAACTCTCACCATTCAATATCTCAGTGAAAAAAATCCAACGAGTTTTATTTTCACTCAAAACTTGGTTTTGATCATTTTGGAGATATTTTCCAACCGTTTTCTATGAGACCTGCCAGGTTTAGGAGCTTTTCCAGAGGCTCCAGCTGGAGGTGAGACTCCCCAGCTCCCAGAAAATAAAGGCCCTATGTGAATTTAGGACTTCTCACAACGCACGGACCCATAAACCCCTGGATCTTCCCTCTCAGTGACACATTTCCCGTCCCTCCAGGACCCCCAGGCCCGCCCGGGGGGGTGGTGGTGAGGGACATTGGTGACACCAGCGTCCAGCTGAGCTGGAGCCGCGGCTTGACAACCACAGCCCCATCGCCCGCTACCTGATCGAGGCACGGACCCTCCTGTCCAGCCAGTGGAAGCAGATGCGCACCAGTGAGTGTCCCCATGGTGGCACCAGTGACACGCTGAGGTCACCGGCCACCGGCCACCCCCGGCTTGTCCGTGCTGCCCCTCGCTCTGCTCCATCCCCGTTGGATTTTACAGATCCCGTGAACATCGAGGGCAACGCGGAGACGGCGCAGGTGGTGAACCTGATCCCGTGGATGGACTACGAGTTCCGAGTCCTGGCCAGCAACATCCTGGGGGTTCGGGGACCCAGCCTGCCCTCCAGCAAGATCTCGCAAAGGAGGCAGTGGTTGGGACAGCTCCGGCGTCCCTGTCTGGTAGGACGGGGAGGCTGGATGGTCCCGAGGGACTGATCATCACCAGGGCACAAGATTTTCTGGTTTTTTGCCCATTTTCATGTCCAAGAGTGGTCTTACGGCTCCACTTCCCACCACTGTGTTCATTCTGTGTCCAGCTGAGTGGACGGAAGGGATGGAGGAGCAGCAGGAAAACTGCTCCCAACCGCACAAAATCCAAACCAGCTCCTTCCTAAAAAAACTCCCCCACATTCCCGCTTTGGAGCTCCATCCTTGTCCCCTCAGACACCAAATCCTTGTCCCCTGTCCCCAGATCACCTGGTCAGAATTCTAGATGGGATTTTCAGGGCTCAAAGCAGAGCCCAGCCCCTTTTTGGGGCTGTCCATCCGGTGACACCGGTGTCACCGTGTCTGTGCCCATCTCCACCAATGTCACCTCCTTAACCCAACCTCTGCTCTGCTTTTGTCTGGGACCTCACAGCACCCACGGTGGCACCAGCGGGCTCGGCGGCGGCGGAGGGGCTTCCCACGAGCTCATCGTCACCTGGACGGTGAGTTGGGAATGGGGGAAGGGTCATGAGGGAACCGTGCGGCATTTTGGGGGAAAATCAGCGCTGCTGTCTCAATTCAGACACGAGGTTGAGCCACGGGCCTTTTTGGGTGGCCCAGGTACACATTTCCTTTGGGAAATCAGTGCTGCAATCCCAGTTGGGATGAGCCAAAGGTTGGTTTGGATGGGATGATCAAGGCGGTGTGGAATGAACCCATTTCCTTCGGGAAATCAGGGCTACAATCCCAGTTTGGACATGGGGTTGAGGCACAGGCTGGTTTGGATAAACCAGGCACACATTTCCTTTGGGAAATCAGCTGCTGCAATCCCATTTGGGATGAGCCAAAGCTGGTTTGGACGGACCAAGAATCCAATTCCATTGGGAAATCAGTGCCATCCCAATTCAGACATGGGGTTGAGCTGAGTCGAGTGGTGTTGGATGGACCAGAGCAGGCACATTCACTTGCAGAAATCAGGGCTGTGAATCCGCACAGTTTTTGGACATGGGGATGAGCCAAGGACTGGTGTGGGTGGAGCAAGAACGCCATGTTCTTGGAAATGTGGGCGCTGCCAATCCCAGTAGAATGGCCAAAGCGGGCTTGGGTGGCCGAAACAACCATGTTCCTCTTGGGAATCGTGCACCAAATCCCAGTTTGGATGATTTGGATGGACCAAGGCTCCCTCTCTGTCCCCAGCCGACACAGCGGGATTACAGAAAGGGGCGCGTTTTGGGTACATGTATCGCACTTCGGAGGAAGGGGCAGCCAGGAATGGGCTGAGCGGGCTGCAAGGTCCGCACGCCGAGTCGCTGCACTTTGTGTACCGCAACGAGAGCATTACGCCACTACGAGCGCCCGCGAGGGAAGATCAGGGCCTACAGAATATACAGGGAGGCCCAGAGCCTCACGGCGTGGTGTACTGTGCTTGAGGAAGGTAAGAGGAGGGGGAGCTGGGAATGTCGGTGTGGAGAAGGGAATCAGGAGAGAGGAGAGTCCATCCCGGGAGTAAAGGGGTTCAGGACGAGCTGGAGAGTGATGGGGGATAAAGGGATGGAGGGACACGGACACAGGGAATGGGTCCACTGCGACAGGGGCAGGGAAGTGGGGTGGGATTTCGGTGAAGGAATTCCCACTGGGAGGGTGGGAGGAGGCTGGGGATGGTTGCCCAGAGAAGTGTGTGCTGTCCCAGCTGGATCCCTGGAGTGTCCAAGGCCAAGGCTTGGACATGGGGGGCTGGATGCACCTGGGAAGTGTAGGTGTCCCTGCCATGGCAGGGGTGGCACTGGGTGAGCCTTAAGGTCCCTTCCCAACCCAAACCATCCCATGAGATTCAAAATTCCCAGTTTTGTCCAACCCACAGCCATTCCCTGCTGATCCGTGTCCATCCAGACGCTCGGACATTCCTCCAGCCCCCAGTGCAGCCATTGCAGCACATCCATCCTCCTCCCCAAACCCACAGAGCGACGATTCCCCGAACACGACCCCGGCTCCCGCGGATTCCCCAGGCAGACACGGATCCCAAGTGGCCCTGCCTGTCCTCCTAATTCCCCAAATCCCTTCCCCTCGCTCCGTGCCATGCCAGCTGTCCGCCCGTGGGGTGGTGCTGCAGGAAAAATCTTTTGTTTCTGACCAAAGGGGCACCTGAGTCACGAAAAGGGTTTTGTTTCTGTCTTCAGAGCCCAAAGTGGCTCCGTACAGGGTGATGGCCAAGTCGGTGCTGTCCTCGGAGATGGACGTGTCCTGGGAGCCCGTGGAGCCGGGAGAAGTGACCGGAGTGCTTTTGGGATACGAGGTAGGAGCTTCCGAGGAAAACTTGTCTGGTTATGTGAGGTAGAAAGGGAACAACGTTTTGATCTCCAGAGGAGGGGTAATTAACAGTGCGTGGCTCTAATGAGGCTAGAGGGCTGCTCTCTCAGGATGGATTTTGAGGGAAACATCCCATTTTTCCTGCCTGCTTTTCCCGGAGGGCCGTGGCCTCATTCCCGTGCTCATATAAAGCAAAAATCATGGAAAGAAACCCCAAAGGCGCTTCAGGATGGGGCAATTTGGGATTTGCAGATCTCCCCTTAAACCCATGGCGCCCTTTTCCGCCCAGATCCGGTACTGGAAGGACGGGGACAAGGAGGAGGCGGCGGACAGGGTGAGGACAGCGGGGCTGGTGACATCGGCCTCACGTCACCGGCCTGAACCCCAACACCAACTACCACGTGTCGGTGCGAGCCTACAACCGTGCGGGGACGGGCTCCGCCCAGCCCCTCCACCAACGTCACCACCACCCGGACCCCGTGAGTGAGCCCCGAGCCCTGCCCTTCCCACATTCCCTCTCCCCAAAATCACCCCGCTTGGATCTGGTGGCCATGGTTGATATGAAGCTGGCCATGGTGGTGACGGCCCTGCCGAGGCTCAGGGGATGGGTGGGACCAGCCCAGCCTTGTCCTCGATCCCCAAGTGACCAAAGCCCCGTCCCGTTCTGTTCCCTCAGCCCCAAAAAGGCCACCTGGGAATATCTCCTGGACCTTCTCGGGCTCTACGGTCAGCATCAAGTGGGACCCGGTGGTGGCGAAGGCGGACGAGTCGGCGGTGACGGGGTACAAGGTAGGGTGGGGCCGATCCCTCAGGGTGATCCCAGGAAATCCCGGGAATGGACCGAGCGTTCCCTGTCCCACAGATGCTCTACAGGCAGGACTCGCACTCGGCCCCCACGCTCTACCTGGCCAGCAAGAGCCGCATCGACATCCCTGTCCCTGAGGACTTCACCCACGCCTTCGTCCAGATCCGCGTCACGGGGCCCGGCGGCGACGGCACCCCGGCTGAAGTGCACATCCTGCGCAACAGCGGTACCCCTCCGGCCACGCCCACCATGCTGACCATGCCCATTCCACTGACCACATCCATCCATGTTCCCCTCTGGCCACACCCACGGCACTGACCACCCCATTCCACTCCGCATCACTACTGTACATCCAGTCCCTCGGCCACCCACTCACTGACCACCCCATTCCACTGCACATCACGTCCTGCCACACCCAAGCATTGACACCATCACTGACCACATCCGCACGTGCCTTGAACCCAGCACTGACCACACCCATTCCACTGACCACATCACCAGGTGCCCGGTTCCACTGCACTGACCGCACCCATTCCACTGACCACACCCATTCCACTGACCACACCCATTCCACTGACAACCATCCACTACCCATTCCAGCCCTCTGCACCCAGCACTGCACACCATTCCACTGACTCCATCATGACGCTCCTTCCACTACCGACATCCACTGACCACACCCATTCCACTGACCACACCCATTCCACTGACCGCACCCATTCCACTGACACACACCACTGCATCATCCATGTGCCCCTCTGGCCATGCCAATTCCACTGACCACGCCTATTCCATGAGCTCCACTGACCACTCCCATTCCATGAGCTCCTCCGGCCAAACTGGAATTGTTCTTTTTTGGGATCGGCCCTTGGTTCCCTTGTGCTCTTTATCCAAAGGAATTCCCGACTCTTCTCCTTCCCCCCACTCCTCTTCCCAAACTCAGTCCGCCCTGAACCAACTTTAGGATCTGCAGCTCTCGAGACCCCCAAAAACCCAACTTTCCAAGATTTAAGAGCTAAAAACTCCCTTGGAGCAAGTTTTCCATGATGAAGCTCCATGGGGCTGCAGCTCCAGCAAATTCCTTAAATTCGGGGGGTGAATTCTCAAGCACCCAACCCCAAGCACTCCCAGCATTTCCATGAATTTCATCAGCACCAAACACGCAAAGAACCCCACAAAAACCCCACTTCCCTGCAATCATCCCCGATAACCACACCACCCCACAGCCACTCCTTCCCCGTTCCCTGTTTTTCCAGGGACCAGCATGATGGTGGAGGACTCGGGGCCGAGGCCGGTGCCCCACGCTGTGGTGGTGACCACCAACTCCCTGCTCATGGTGGCCCTGATCAGCTCCCTGGAGCTCTGACCACACCCTGGCCACCGTTCCGGAGACGGCGGGAACGACGGAACCTTTGGAAAATCCCGGGTGGCACCGCGAGGAGAGGATTGGACCGCGTGGTTGGAAAGGAGAAGAATTTAAAAAAAAAAAGAAAAAAAAAAACAAAGAACAGCGCTTTTTTTTTTTTTGGTTTGGAGGAATCTTCTCTTTCATGGAGCGCCTTTGGTGGCACCAAGACGCAGATAATGAGGTTGACGTTGATTTTGGACGGTCTGGAGCTCCCTCCGGACTCACCGCACTGGCTCGCCGGTAGTGCCCCTCGGACCGGTCGAAATCGATGGGGAAATCGTCCAGGGACCAGGTGAAGGTGAGGTCCATGGTGGGGTCGTGGGACGCGTGGCACTGCAGGGTGAGGTTCTCGCCCACGTTGATGTCAGCACTCGATGGTGCCAGCGTGATCTTGGTGGCATCTGCAGGGAACGAGCAGGAAGGGCCGTCAGCCCCAAATATTCCCATCCCTGCATCCAAACCGTGCCTTTCCAGCTCCTCATCCCACTGGAATTCCGCAGGAGGAAGAGGAGGGGTTAGAAAACAGAACTCCTTTTGTCAAGGACCGCATGTTGGCGGGTTGGGTGGAATTTCTGTTGCTGAATTTACTCTGATTTCCTGGTTTTTCCACTGTTTTTTGGGAGTGTGAGGAGAGGAAAAAGACCATATAATTAAACCTTTATAATTAAAAGACCATATAATTAAATTTCTTCCTCGACTGACCCCAAATCGAGGCATCCCTACCTCGGACTGAGAGGATTCCGGTGCTGTTGGCTTTGCCCATGAAGTTCTCGGCGAAGCAGGTGTATTTGCCCTCGTCGGATTTGCTGATGTTCTGCAGGATCAAGGTCCCGTCCGCCATGATCGTCACCCTGCGGAGGAGGAGGAGCCACACGAAGGAAGGTTAAAAGACCCATCACCTCAAAACACCTGGGAATTTCTGCTGATTTTAGAGAAATTTGGGACAAAACCAAGTGGAAAAACATCATGTAGGAGTTTGCTAAGGAAGAAATCAGAGGATAGCAAAGTTCAGGGATGCAGCAGGATCACCAAGTCCGATCTTCTGGCAAAAAAAAAAATACAATTTTAGCTGAATTTTCTGTGTTGAAGCTGACTCTGAGCCTCTACCTGCTGCTGTTGACCAGGAGCTCGGTCCCTTTGGTCCAGAGGATGGTGGCTTTGGGAGCTGCTCGTGGCTGGCACGGGATGATGACCTTCCCGCTGCGGGCGGCCGGGATCAGGCGCTTCACTGGCTTCAGTCTGAAATCTGGAGCTAAAGCTACCGGGATAAAACAAGAGGATTAAAGCACGAGTAGAAACCCAACCCAGGGGGGAAATCTCAGTGCAGGAATCCATTTGGGGTCGGACGGCTCGGTGAGAGAAGCGAGGCAGAGCCTGGAGAGCGGGATGAGGGGGGAACTCCTCGGCCGCCGGGCGGCAATTGCGCGGCGCGAGTGGGAACGGGCGGAGCGATGGGAATGACCCTAACAAGTGCAAGGTCTCCGAGAGACACAACAACAGCTGCTTTGGGACGTGCCGAGGATAATCTCTTCGATACCCTGAGCGACGCAGACATCCAGCCTGCCCGAGACTGCTCCTGGAATTGCAGATGGAATTGGGATTTACCTGCCGGCCTCGGCGCATTAAGGTTGAGCAGGTGGTGCTCAGGGCCTTTGATTCGTCTCTGGCATCTCCACCGGGAGATGAACTTTTGGAACATTAAGTTTGGCAGCAGCTCAGCTCCAGTCATCGTCCATCAAAGCAGGTGGAACGGAGGCTGAATGATTTTTTTTTTTGGGATCTCTTTCCTCCAAAAAACGGATTTGTGGTGGAAGAGAGGCTGCAGTGCTGCTGCTGCTTGTCCCGTCCACTTTCTGTGGCTCACAGGAGAGTATTTTTATTATTTTTATTTTATTTATTTTATTATTATTTATTCATTTATTATTATTTATGATTTTTATTATTTTTATCATTTTATTTATCACAGAGATTTTTATCCCCTTTCACAGAGGATTACACAGGATTTATCATTTTCCAGGCCAGCAGAGGATTTTGTTGAACCAGCAGCCGTTGCTGTGGTGAGCAGAGCGAATTTTGCCTGCTCCCATCACAACATCAGGATCGCATCGGGATATTCGGAAGAGATTTTAATTTTTTTTTGTTTTTTTTCTGTGTCCCATTGGAACTCAGAGCTCTGGGAAATGAGGAATTACCTTGCACTGTTAACTCAGCGCTTGCATAAACTGTGCCATGCTTGTTCTCAGCCACGCACTGATACATGCCAGAGTCCTCCAGGACTAGCTTGGAAAATCTCAGCTCTCCACCGCTCACTTCGATGCGGTTCTGTGCAAACAAGAGGACGAACCCGTTAGATGAGGAAAACAACAAAAAGATAACTCGGTGGAGTTTTTGGAATTCAACCCTCAGCCGTATCGGGGTTGAGTTGTGTCACAGGTTCCTCGAAGCCAGCTCTGTTTTCCTTGGGGGAAAACGCGGATTTGGGGTTTTTTGTGCCTGTGCTGTTGCTCCCCCTCGCCATGCTCTGTTTGCTGGGACGCTTGAGCGGTGACACGCGGGTGACACCGTGACAGGACAAGTGTCCTCCCTGCTGGCTGGGCAGGAGCCCCTGCAGCCGCACAAAGCGATGGCTGGGATGGCAACGCCGGGAGGGAGAAAGAGTTTGGGATGACAGAGCCAGAAGGGAGAAAGGGTTTGGGATGACAGAGCCGGGAGGGAGATGGGGTTTGGGATGGAGACACTGGGAGAGGGGATTTGGGATGGCAGCACTGGAGGTTTGGGATGGCAGAGCCAGAGGTTTGGGATGGCAGAGCCAGAGGTTCGGAGCAGGCGAGGGTTCGGGATGCAGAGCCAGGGTTCGGATGGCAGAGCAGGGTTCGGATGCAGGCCGGGTTCGGGATGGCAGAGCCAGGGGTTCGGGATGGCAGAGCCCGGAAAGGGAGTTTCTGATGGTGGCATCGGGAGAGGGGATTTGGGATGGCAGCACCGGGAGGGAGAGGGAGTTTGGGATGACAGAGCCGGGAGGGAGAGGGAGTTTGGGATGCAGAGCCGGGAGGGAGAAAGGGTTTGGGATGACAGAGCCAGAAGGGAGAAAGGGTTTGGGATGACAGCCGGGAGGAGAGGGGATTTGGGATGACAGCACTGGGAGAGGGGATTTAGGATGGCAGCACCGGGGCTTTGGGATGGCAGCACCGGGGACTTGAGATGGCGGCACTGGCAGTTTGGAGTGGCAGCACCGGAGTTTGGGATTGC
>VKON01004051.1:19370-32565 GCA_009741485.1 Malurus cyaneus samueli
GTGAGGGCCCAGTGGGATTTCAGGTTTGGGTGGGATGGACCCACTGGGATTTGGGTTAGTGGGATGGACCCACTGGGAATTCCAGGTTTGGGTGGGATGGACCCAGCAGGATTCCAGGCTGGAATTGGTCCTTGTATGGCAGAAAAAGGGAAAGGAATCAACTAGACAGGTTTGTCCTCTTAAATGGGGCCCAGTGGGATTCCAGGTTTGGGTAAGATGGACCCAGTGGGATTCCGGGTGTCATTGGGATGGACCCAGCAGGATTCCAGGCTGGAATTGGTCTTTGCATGAGGGAAAAAGGGAAAGGAATCAACGGGACAGGTTGCTGCCTCTTCCTGTGTAGGATGAACCCAGTGGGATTCCAGGCTGGACTTGACCCTTATATGGAACCCCAAATCCTGCCTTTGCTTTGTTGCTTTACAAACTCCGAATTAACCCCAAATTCCCTTCCCCAAATTCCCCAAATCTGGGAACTCTGTTCTCAGCCTGTCCCCCTTACCCGGGTAGTGGGGTGGGGGGCTGCAGGGAACATCACCCCCCAACCCTCGGTGATCCTCACAGGGTCCCGCTCTTCCGCCGAGAATTCCTGCAGAACTGAAAAACCAGAGTGAAACCCGGACAGGGAAAAAAAACCATCTGGAGGAACCTCTGCATTTTCCCTGCCCCCTCCACGGGCTGGTCTGTGCTGGGGGAGACCCAAAAATATCACTGGCTTTCACCACAATACCCCAAATTCTCCAAATTTCTGTGTAAATCTCACGGGATTTCTCCATGGGTGTTGGGGAGATTCTCTCCAGCCTTTTTCCAGGTGGGCTCAGTTTAAGCCCAGCCTAACTCAGGCCGTGTTGGATTTATGAGGGTGCCAAACTTACAGCCGAAACGGAGCGAGGCTTCCCTGCTGACCACGGTGCCGCGGGAATTGGATGCCACGCACTGGAAGGAGCCGGAATCCTTGGCTTTCACGGGGTTGCTGATCACCAGGTCCCCGGCCACCAGCCGGTAACGGGAATCGGGCTCCAGCTTCAGCTCCGTGCCGTTCATCTTCCACCTGCGGGAGCGGGGACGGGGATGAACCCCCGTGGACACACCTGTGGGGTTCTGTTGGGTGGTTTTTTGGCTGGGATGGGTTTGGAGGGGATTGGGATCTGAGCTGGGCCCTGGGAGGGTGAACATCTCGGATTGTGAGATGTTGAGGTTGGAAAATCCCTCTGGGATTGCCGAGTCCAAGCTGTGCCTGATAATCCAGGTGACCCCTCCAGGGCTGGGCACCCCAACCCTCCCTGGCAGCCCCTTCCCAGGCCTGCGCCCTTTTCATGGAGAAATTCCGCTGTGTCCCCCTGAGCCTCCCTGGCCCAGCCTGAGGCCGTTCCCTCTCCTCCTGTCCCTGTTCTGGGATCAGATCCCAAATCCCCCCCGGCTGCCCCTCCTGTCAGGGATTGTGCAGAGCACAGGTCCCCCCTGATCCCCTCTGCTCCAGGCTGAGCCCCTTCCCAGCTCCCTCAGGATTCTCCAAACCTTTCCTCAGTTCCCTCAGGATTCTCCAGACCCTTCCCCAGCTCCCTCAGCTCCTCACAGGACCAGGAATCTCATTCCCAAGCTCATAATTCTCCATTTACAAACTTCGAGGAAGGAAAGCAGAACTCGGGGTGTTTTTATCCCATTCCAGGAAGGAAAGCAGAACTCGGGGTGTTTTTATCCCGTTCCAGGAAGGAAAGCAGAACTCGGGGGGTGTTTTTATCCCGTTCCAGGCGCAGAGGGAGCCCCGAGCTCGCTCACCTGTAGGTTGCGGGAGGATTGGCCCTCGCTCGGCACGCCAGGGTGACCTTTTCTTCCGCGGAGCCCTCGGGGAACAGGGTGTGCGACGGCTGCTCCTCAAACACCGGCCCGTAGCTCCTCGAGCTGCCCTGGGCTTGGCACCAAACTGCGGTGAGAGGAGAAAACCCGCTGAACTTTTCCTAAAAATCCCCCTTTTCTGTTTTTTGAGGTGTCCCTGGCGGCGTGGGGACAGCAGCGAGGACGAGGTGACAATCGCAGCCCCGCCATTCACACCGGGCATCCCGCCCTGCCATGGGGACCGGGACATTTGGGGACACGCGGAGGAGGGAGCGGGGACCCCTCGGAGCGGAACCGGAGCTGGGGACACCGGGATGTCCCCTTGTCCCCGAGGATCCTCCTCGGCCCGGTTCGCTCATCCCAAATCCTCCCCAGGATGAGCGAGGGACCAAAAACCGGGCTCGGCGGGCACCCGGCGGGTCCCTTCTGTCCCTGCAGCGCCACCAGAGCCACCAGCGCCTCGGACCAGTTGGTTACTGGTGTGGAAACCAGCGCGAACCAGCGCAAAGCAGCTAAAAACAGTGAAAAACAGCAAAAACAGCGAAACAGCGAAAACCGCGAAAAAACAGAGAAAACAGTGAAAACCAGCAAAAACCAAAAAAGCCAAAACACCAAACCAAAACAAAAAAAAAAAAAAAAAAAAAAAAAAATCAACAAAAAAAAAAAACAGTGCAAACCAGCGCAAAGCAGCAAAAAGCACCAAAAACTAGCGCAAACCAGGGCAAACCAGCGAAAAATAGCACAAACCAGCGAAAACCAGTGCAAACCATTCTGTTCCATGGCTGGGGAAAGCCCGAAGCTGCTTTTGGGGTGTTCAGAATCGGGGTTGATTCTTGTTTTGAGAACGGGGAGGGACAAGAAGGACAAAGGCCCCGCCCGCCCTGTCCCCGCCGTGCCAGGGCCACCCGTGGGTGCCAGCACCCCTTGGGGACAATGTGGCACCAGGAAGGACCAGATAAACGGCGAATTCCAGCAGGTCCCTTTCAAACAGGGCCATCCCAGACTGGTTGGAAAAACCTTAAAGCTCGTCCCATTGTCCCCCTGCCGTGGGCTGGGACATCCCCCAGGCCGAGGGGATGGGACAGGGCGGGGGAAGGCAGAGACTGCCTGGAAATCCCTTTATTGTGGGGACAGGCGGTGGGATCAGGGCCACCCCTCTGTCCTGCCTGTCCCTGTCCCCCCGGAGCCGCCTGTCCCTTATCAGGAGATGGGCTCTGATAAGCTCCGAGCCGCTTCCCCGGCTCCAGGATCCTCCCCTGCCCCGTAATTGAATTAATGAGCGTCTCCAGCCCGCGCTGCCAGCGCCAATCTGTCTCCGTCCCCCCGCGCTCAGCGGGGCCGTTCCTAAATGATTCCGAGGATGTTTTATGGAAAAGCCGCTCCCAGCCGGGAACGGGCCGGGATCGGGGGGGAGCAGCCCTCGACCCGCAGCTCCCGGGGTTTTTTTCTCGGGTTCCGGCTGCTCGGGGATGGGATGGGGGCTCCGGTAATTGGCTCCGGGCTGGGAGCAGCTGCTCCCCGCGTCCCTGCTCCGGGCAATTATCCCGGCTCCGGCGGCGGGATGGGCCCTGGTGCCACCCGGGGGAGGCACCGAGCTCGGGATCTTTGGAATTAACAAAAAGCAGCGTTCGGAGGGTTGGATCCTCTCCCAGGCAGAGCTGATTTCCTTTCCGGGATGGTTCCGTTCCTAAAGGAAAATCTGGGAATCTTCCCCCGTTCGGAGAGTCCCAGCTGGAAAAAAAACCAACGCTGCTGACCAGGGAGGGGGAATAATCATGAGTTAATGGGGAATTAATGAGAGAGAATTAATTGAGTGCTGATAGATGAATGAATTGTGCTCTGATAGATGGCGGTGACAGGATTGAGGCGGAGCAGCTTTAATTTTGAGATTTAATTAATTTTGGGATTAATTAGGGGAACATAAGGCAAATAATTTCTATTTATTTAGCGAATAAAATATTTATTGTTACTTCTCCCATCCCTGCCCCTTTTTTCCGTGGGATTTTTTATTCCAATCGATGCCAATTTATTCCAGTTCCCATTCCAAACTGGGCCGATCCCGCCCGGAGCCCGTGTCCCTCTGCTGTCCCTTTGTCCCTGCCAAGGTCACGGGCTGCCAGCGCCAGGCATCGATTTTGCCGCATGGAATCGATGCCGGGAGTTCAGGTGAGTTTTAATCCACAATTCCAAGGTGCCGGGGGTGACACGCTTGGATTTCGCTCATTAAACGCGACAAGGGTTGATTAAGGCAGTAATTAAACGGTTACAAGGTTAAAATTAGGAACTGATAAATCCCAGAACTTCTGAGGCTGCTCCGGGCTGATTCTGCCACTCCAGAATTCCCAATTTTTAACGTTGTCAATGCAGGATCTGGCCTGCAGCTCTGGCGTTTGGAAAACAGGGAGAGGACAGGCACAAAATAAAGAGTTTAAAGCCAAATTTCAAAAGAAATTTGAAAGTGACCCACTCGGAATTTTCCGTGTTCTGTGGGACGATGGAAAAAGCACAACCAGGACTCTGGAATAACCTTCACTATTTCAGGAAAATCGTTGTTAGCACCAAAATAGTGGGGAACAGGTGAAAGCAGAACACCTGAAAATGAAGATTTGGAGAAGCAGCTGCGGGGAGCTGACTCCAGAGCCTCCTTTTTGTGTTATTTCTGGGATATTTTTAGGATATTTTTAGGAAATCGCAGGTGTGCAGGAGGCTGCACTTGGCCTTTTTTGCTGAGCCCAGCTCCGCAGCCCAGGAAATGATGAATTTCCTCAGGGGAATGTTTTCCAAGATAAATTCCCGTTCCTGAGAGCATCCACAGAACGGCTGCTGGATGAATTGATTCGATAGGAAATCTATGCCCAGAATCCCTAGATTTGGGATTTTTTATTTNTGGGATTCCGGGTGTCATTGGGATGGACCCAGCAGGATTCCAGGCTGGAATTGGTCTTTGCATGAGGGAAAAAGGGAAAGGAATCAACGGGACAGGTTGCTGCCTCTTCCTGTGTAGGATGAACCCAGTGGGATTCCAGGCTGGACTTGACCCTTATATGGACACCCCAAATCCTGCCTTTGCTTTGTTGCTTTACAAACTCCGAATTAACCCCAAATTCCCTTCCCCGAAATTCCCCAAATCTGGGAACTCTGTTCTCAGCCATGTCCCCCTTACCCGGGTAGTGGGGTGGGGGGCTGCAGGTGAACATCACCCCCCAACCCTCGGTGATCCTCACAGGGTCCCGCTCTTCCGCCGAGAATTCCTGCAGAACTGAAAAACCAGAGTGAAACCCGGACAGGGAAAAAAAACCATCTGGAGGAACCTCTGCATTTTCCCTGCCCCCTCCACGGGCTGGTCTGTGCTGGAGGAGACCCAAAAATATTACTGGCTTTCACCACAATACCCCAAATTCTCCAAATTTCTGTGGAAATCCCACGGGATTTCTCCATAGGTTTTGGGGAGATTCTCTCCAGCCTTTTTCCAGACAGGCTCAGTTTAAGCCCAGCCTAACTCAGGCCGTGTTGGATTTATTGAGGGATGCCAAACTTACAGCCGAAACGGAGCGAGGCTTCCCTGCTGACCACGGTGCCGCGGGAATTGGATGCCACGCACTGGAAGGAGCCGGAATCCTTGGCTTTCACGGGGTTGCTGATCACCAGGTCCCCGGCCACCAGCCGGTAACGGGAATCGGGCTCCAGCTTCAGCTCCGTGCCGTTCATCTTCCACCTGCGGGAGCGGGGACGGGGATGAACCCCCGTGGACACACCTGTGGGGTTCTGTTGGGTGGTTTTTTGGCTGGGATGGGTTTGGAGGGGGATTGGGATCTGAGCTGGGCCCTGGGAGGGGTGAAACATCTCGGAATTGTGAGATGCTTGAGGTTGGAAAATCCCTCTGGGATTGTTTGCCCTGCCGGCCTCCTCAGTACCTAACCAGGCAATTCCCCACTTTATGATCAGTTTTGGATGGCGTGTCCACAATAGGCGGCCATGGAGGAAGCCCAGCAGCCAGCCCCACAGGGCGCGTACTGACCTTCGTCAGCCCCGCCACGCACCGGCCATCCGCCCTGCCATGGGGACCGGGACATTTGGGGACACGCGGAGGAGGGAGCGGGGACCCTCGGAGCGGAACCGGAGCTGGGGACACCGGGATGTCCCTTGTCCCGAGGATCCTCTCTGCCCGGTTCGCTCATCTCAACATCCTCCCAGGATGAGCGAGGGAGAAAAAACCGGCTCGGCGGGCCGGGCGCACCCGGCGGGTCCCTTCTGTCCCTGCAGCGCCACCAGAGCCACCAGCAGCCTCGGACAGTGGTTACTGGTTGGAAACCAGCGCGAACCAGCGCAAAGCAGCTAAAAACAGTGAAAAACAGCAAAAAACAGCGAAAACCAGCGAAAAAAAACAGAGAAAAACAGTGAAACCAGCAAAAACCAGTGCAAACCAGCGCAAAGCAGCAAGAACCAGTGAAAATCAGCAAAAAGCAAAACCAGCACAAACCAGCAAAAACAGGAAAATCAACCAAAAAAAAAAAACAGTGCAAACCAGCGCAAAGCAGCAAAAAGCACCAAAACTAGCGCAAACCAGGGCAAACCAGCGAAAATAGCAGCAAACCAGCGAAAAACCAGTGCAAACCATTCTGTTCCTGGCTGGGGAAGCCCGAAGCTGCTTTTGGGTGTTCAGAATCGGGGTTGATTCTTGTTTTGAGAACGGGAGGGACAAGAAGGACAAAGGCCCCGCCCGCCCTGTCCCGCCGTGCCAGGGCCACCCGTGGGTGCCGCACCCCTTGGGGACAATGTGGCACCAGGAAGGACCAGATAAACGGCGAATTCCAGCAGGTCCCTTTCAAACAGGGCATCCCAGACTGGTTTGGGTGGAAACCCTTAAAGCTCGTCCATTGTCCCCCTGCCGTGGGTTGGGACATCCCCCAGGGCCGAGGGATGGGACAGGGCGGGGGACAGGCAGAGACTGCCTGGAATCCCTTTTTGTGGGGACAGGCGGTGGGATCAAGGCCACACCCTCTGTCCTGCCTGTCCCCCCGAGACCGCCTGTCCCTTATCAGGAGATGGGCTCTGATAAGCTCCGAGCCGCTTCCCCGGCTCCAGGATCCTCCCCTGCCCCGTAATTGAATAATGAGCGTCTCCAGCCCGCGCTGCCAGCGCCAATCTGCTCTCCGTCCCCGCGCTCAGCGGGGCCGTTCCTAAATGATTCCGAGGATGTTTTATGGAAAAGCCGCTCCCCAGCCGGGAACGGCCGGGATCGGGGGGAGCAGCCCTCGACCCGCAGCTCCGGGGTTTTTTTCTGGTTCGCGGCTGCTCGGGGATGGGGATGGGGCTCCGGTAATTGGCTCCGGGCTGGGAGCAGCTGCTCCCCGGCGTCCCTGCTCGGGCAATTATCCCGGCTCCGGCGGGGGATGGGCCCCGGTGCACCCGGGGGAAGGCGGAGCTCGGGATCTTTGGAATTAACAAAAGCAGCGTGGAGGGTTGGATCCTCTCCCAGGCAGAGCTGATTTTCTTTCCGGGATGGTTCCATTCCTAAAGGAAAATCTGGAATCTTCCCCCGTTGGAGAGTCCCAGCTGGAAAAAAAAAACCGCTGCTGACCAGGGGAGGGGGAATAATCATGAGTTAATGGGGAATTAATGAGAGGAATTAATTGAGTGCTGATAGATGAATGAATTGTGCTCTGATAGATGGCGGTGACAGGATTGAGGCGGAGCAGCTTTAATTTTGAGATTTAATTAATTTTGGGATTAATTAGGGAACATAAGGCAAAATAATTTCTATTTATTTAGCGAATAAAATATTATTGTACTTCTCCCATCCCTGCCCCTTTTTTCCGTGGGATTTTTTATTCCAATCGATGCAATTTATTCCAGTTCCCATTCCAAACTGGGCCGATCCGCCGGAGCCCGTGTCCCTCTGCTGTCCTTTGTCCCTGCCAAGCGTCACGGGCTGCCAGCGCCAGGATCGATTTTGCCGCATGGATCGATGCGGGAGTTCAGGTGAGTTTTATCCACATTCCAAGGTGCCGGGGGGTGACACGCTTGATTTCGCTTCATTAACGCGACAAGGGTTGATTATAGGCAGTAATTATAACGGTTACAAGGTTAAAATTAGGAACTGATAAATCCCAGAACTTCTTAGGCTGCTCCGGGCTGATTCTGCCACCCAGAATTCCCAATTTTTTAACGTTGTCAATGCAGATCTGCCTGCAGCTTCTGGCGTTTGGAAAACAGGAGAGGACAGGCACAAAATAAACGAGTTTAAAGCCAAATTTCAAAGAAATTTGAAAAGTGACCACTCGGAATTTCCGTGTTCTGTGGGACGATGGAAAAAGCAAACCAGGACTCTGGAATAACCTTACTATTTCAGGAAAATCGTTGTTAGCACCAAAATATGGGGAACAGGTAAAGCAGAACACCTGAAATGAAGATTTGAGAAGCAGCTGCGGGGAGCTGACTCCAGACCTCTTTTGTGTTATTTCTGGGATATTTTTAGGATATATTTTAGGAAATCGCAAGGTGTGCAGAGGCTGCACTTGGCCTTTTTTGCTGAGCCCAGCTCCGCAGCCAGGAAATGATGAATTTCCTCACGGGAATGTTTCCAAGATAAAATTCCCGTTCCTGAGAGCATCCACAGAACGGCTGCTGGATGAATTGATTCGATAGGAAATCTATGCCCAGAATCCTAGATTTTGGGATTTTTTTTTTTTTGTTTAATTTTTTTTTTTTTGAGGGCGGCTCTCAGAGGAACCATGTTTATTGTTGGTTATTTTCAAGAACAGAAACTGAGAACCAAAAGGCCAACCTTCAATTCCCAGATTTTCCTGAGTGTTTTCCCAAATGCAGAAAGTCCAGGGGGAGAATTTTAGGTTTTAAAAAGCCCTCCAGAAGTTTTAAACATTTAAATCCCGCTCCAGACCTGAAGCTTTCCATTCTTTTCCCGCTCCATAACATTTCCCTGAGCCTCATCCATCCCTGCCATCCTTTTTGCCGAAATCCCGGCCACGATTTCTCTCCGAGCTCCATCAGCCAGAGGTCACCGCAATCCCACCCTCCCCGGGAGGGATTTTTTTTGGGGGGGGTTTTGCCTGAACTCAGGTGGTTAATGGCAGACCCCAGCCCCGTCTCCGTGGCCGCTTTGGGGTCAGGCTAATTTCCAAGCGGGATAATTGCCTCCGGATCCCCCCCTGCCCGGGCCTCCTCGGGGAGGCAGCGAACATTAAAGGGTAATTGGATATTTATAAGGACGAGCCGGCGGGCTGATGGATTAGCCGGAGGACATCAGCTGGAGAGGAAAAAGGATCCGCAGGGAGCGGCCCGAGCCTCCCCGAGGTCCGGGAATGATCCCTGAGATCTGAAAATGGGCCCTGAGATGCAGAAATCCTCCCTGAGATCTGAAAATGGGCCTCGAGATCCTGAAATCCTCTGGAGATCATGAAAATGATCCCAAGATCGGAGAATTCTCCCTGGATCCAGAAATTCTCCCTGCGTCCAGATTGCCACCGAGTTCAGAATTGCTCCCTGATATCTAGAGAATATCTCTCAGATCTGGAATTCCTCCCTGAGATCTGGAATGATCCCTGAATCAGAACTGGTTCCTGAGGTCCAGAAATGGTCCCTGGAGATTGAGATTTAGAAACAGTCCCCTGACATCCAGAATGTCCCTGAGATCAGCGCCACCAGAGACCACCAGCGCCTCGGACCAGTGGTTACTGGTGTGGGAAACCAGCGCGAACCAGCGCAAAGCAGCTAAAAACAGTGAAAAACAAAGCAAAAAACAGCGAAAACACAAACGGCGAAAAAATACAGAGAAAAAAGTGAATACCAGCAAAAAACCAGTGCAAACCAGCGCAAAGCAGCAAGAAACCAGTGAAAATCAGCAAAAAGCAACAACCAGCACAACCAGCAAAAACCAGGAAATCAACCAAAAAAAAAAAACAGTGCAAACCACGCGCCAAAGCAGCAAAAAGCACAAAATACTCAGCGCAAACCAGGGCAAACCAGCGCAAAATACAGCAAAACCAGCAAAAACCAGTGCAAACCATCTCTGTTCCAGTGGCTGGGGAGCCGAACTGCTTTGGGTGTCTAGAATCGGGGTTGATTCTTGTTTCGAGAACGGCGGAGGACAAGAGGGACAAAGGCCCCGCCCGCCCTGTTCCCGCCGTGCCAGGGGCCCACCCGTGGGTGCCGCCACCTTCGCTTGGGGACAATGTGGCACCAAAGGACGGACCAGATAAACGGCGAATTCCAGCAGGGTCCTCAACAGGCCATCCCAGCACTGGTTGAGTTGAAACTCCTTAAAAGCAGACTCGTCCATTGTTCCTCCTGCCGTGGGCTTGGACAATCCCCAGGGCCCGAGGGATGGGACAGGGCAGGAGGGACAAGGCAGAGACTGCCTGGAATCCCTTTATTGTGGGGACAGGCGGTGGGATCAAGGCCATCACCCTCTGTCCTGCCTGTCCCTGTAACAACACCCCAGAGCACGCCTGTCGCCTTATCAGGAGATGGGCTCTAGATAAGCTCCGAGCCGCATTCCCCGGCTCCAGGATCCATCTCCCTGCCCCGTAATTTGAATGAATGAGCGTCTCCAGCCCGCGCTGGCCAGCGCCAGATCTGCTCTCCGTCCCCGAGTCCAAGCTGTGCCTGATAATCCAGGTGACCCCTCCAGGGCTGGCACCCCAACCCTCCCTGGCAGCCCCTTCCCAGGCCTGGCTGCCCTTTCCATGAGGAAATTCCCGCTGATGTCCCCCCTGAGCCTCCCCTGGCCCAGCCTGAGGCCGTTCCCTCTCCTCCTGTCCTGTTCCTGGATCAGATCCCAAATCCCCCCCGGCTGCCCCTCCTGTCAGGGATTGTGCAGGCCAAGGTCCCCCCTGATCCCCTTGCTCCAGGCTGAGCCCCTTCCAGCTCCCTCAGGATCTCCACCCTTTCCTCAGTTCCTCAGGATTCTCCAGACCTTCCCCCAGCTCCCTCAGCTCCTCACAGGACCAGGAATCTCATTCCCAAGCTCATAATTCTCCATTTACAAACTTCGAGGAAGGAAAGCAGAACTCGGGGTGTTTTTATCCCATTCCAGGAAGGAAAGCAGAACTCGGGGTGTTTTTATCCCATTCCAGGAAGGAAAGCAGAACTCGGGGGGTGTTTTTATCCCGTTCCAGGCGCAGAGGGAGCCCCGAGCTCGCTCACCTGTAGGTTGCGGGAGGATTGGCCCTCGCTCGGCACGCCAGGGTGACCTTTTCTTCCGCGGAGCCCTCGGGAACAGGGTGTGCGACGGCTGCTCCTCAAACACCGGCCCGTAGCTCCTCGAGCTGCCCTGGGCTTGGCACCAAACTGCGGTGAGAGGAGAAAACCCGCTGAACTTTTCCTAAAAATCCCCTTTTCTGTTTTTTGAGGTGTCCCTGGCGGCGTGGGACAGCAGCGAGGACGAGGTGACAATCGCAGCCCCGCCATTCACACCGGGCATCCCGCCCTGCCATGGGGACCGGGACATTTGGGGACACGCGGAGGAGGGAGCGGGGACCCCTCGGAGCGGAACCGGAGCTGGGACACCGGGATGTCCCCTTGTCCCCGAGGATCCTCCTCGGCCCGGTTCGCTCATCCCAAATCCTCCCCAGGATGAGCGAGGGCATCCCTGAGATCTGTAATTTCTCCCTGAAATCCAGAACTTCTCCCTGAGATCCAGAATGATCCCTGAGATCCAGAAATGCTCCCCGAGGAGCAGGGGGATCTCTCCAGGCTATGACCAGCAAGGCATGCCTGGAAAAACCGGGGATAGGGAGTGCAGCGAGTCCCACAGGCAGGAGGAAATCCCTCCCACAAAATCCCAAAATCCCGATTTAGGAATGGGGACCTTTCCCAGCTGTTCCTGGCACGGAGGGATGTCGGGAACAGCTCAGACACGGAGCAGCACATCCCAAACCGCGCGGAGAATCGGGACTCGGCACCGCGGGGAGGCGATTCCGGGTGAATCCCGATGAATCCCGGTGATTCCCGGCGATTCCCGGTGATTCCCATGAATCCCGGTGAATCCCCCAGCCCTGCCAGCCCCACCCGCGGCGATCTCTTACCCAGGAAGGTGCCCACAGCCAGGGAAGCGTGGATGAATCCCGCGGTGCCTCCCATCCTGCGCCGGGTCCTGCGGAGCCTCTACGGGCGCGGGGGGACAGCGGCCCTGGGACAGCGGGGACAGAGAGCGGGGTCAGCCGGGCTTGTGGGGCCCTCCCAGCCCGGGATATTCCATGGGGCTGCGATTCCAGAGGCTCCCGGCTCCAGCTGTGCCTCGCCGCTGGCCACCAGCCCGGGGCAGAGTCACTCCAGGGCAAAATTCCAGCCGCGCCCAGAAAAGCAGGAGCGGCTGAAGGAGCTCTTGTTGTTCCCGATGGGACAAATCGGGGTGGGGAATTGTTGTTCCCTCCTCCTTTGCTCTCCGCTGTTCTTCCCCCTCCTCCAAAAATGCTCCTTTCTGAGCGTTTTTTGGTGAAAAACACCGAGGACCGATATTGGTGGGGGGTGAGGAGGGAGGAATAATTTGGATTTTTGTGAAATTAATAAAGATGCCGGGAAGGAATTCTTGGCTGGTGACGGTGGGGATGCCTGGAATGGGTTGTGGACTCTCCATCCCTGGAAATTCCCAAGGCCAGGCTGGATGGGGTTTGGAACAACCCCGGGAGAGGGAAAGGTGTCCCTGACCATGGCAGAGGTGGCGCTGGGTGGGATTTAAGTTCCCTCCCACCCCAAATCCATCTGGGATTTTGGGATTCTGTGTCAGGAATCTTTAACTCAAACTCCTCCAGTTCCAGATTATTTCCTGATGGGCTTCCCAGTCTCCTCCACAGCCTCCAGAGACTCCCAAAAATCAACCCCTGAGCTGTTCGTGCAGCCACTGCTCCCCAAACCCTCTGCGGGAGCAGCTCCACCCCAAGCACCCCTTCCCACCGAACCCCACAGGGATTTTGGGTGATTTCCCCTCTTTTTTTTGGTTTGTTTTTTTTTTTTTTTTTTTTTTCCCAACCTTTTGGAAACGGCTCCCGGAGCAGCCCCCAGCCCGGCTGAGCTCATCGTGCCCGTGCCCTACCCAAACCCCCCCGGTGAGGAGCTGCTGGAGCCGCTGCCAGGAGCTCCGGGGCTGCTCCTGCTGCTCACCCCCCTGCTCCAGCTGGTGCCGCTTGCGCTCCTGTCCCTGCCCATCTGTCCGCTCCGAGCGGGGATTAGCCCATCCCGAGGGACGCTCCGCTCCTTCGCAACCCCCCCTCATTACCAGCAGCCACCTGGTGAGAGGCCTGCACGAGAAACGCCAAAGGGCAGGGACACGCACCAGGGCCCGCGTCATCATCCCCTGGCAAACAGCCGAGAGCCCGGGTAACGGCGGCCACCTCGCTTCTTG
>VKON01004057.1:0-21702 GCA_009741485.1 Malurus cyaneus samueli
TTTTCCTTTTTTCAGGGCAAACACCAGCGCTCTGCTCAGGGCAGCAGGCATTTCACAGCCAACATGAGCTGTGTGGGGGCTGCAGCCCCAAAGCCCTCAGTCCATCCCCATCAGGTGGGT
Organism: Malurus cyaneus samueli; assembly: GCA_009741485.1. Lineage (NCBI taxonomy): Eukaryota > Metazoa > Chordata > Aves > Passeriformes > Maluridae > Malurus > Malurus cyaneus. The sequence continues at coordinate 121 of VKON01004057.1, forward strand.
GTGGGAGCAAAGTTCAAACTGCCCAGGATGAGCTGTCCTTGGAGCTGCAGGGTCATGGGATGGGGGATAGCAGGGTCACACTGCCCAGGGTGACCTGTCCCAGGAGCAGCAGGGCTGATCTTTAGGGATGGGGGATCATAGGGTTCAAATTGCCCAGGATGAGCTGTCCCTGCAGGGCTGATCCCATGGGATGCTGCAGGGCTGATCTTTAGGGATAGGGGATCATAGGGTTCAAATTGCCCAGGATGAGCTGTCCTTGGAGCAGCAGGGGCATGAGATGCTGCAGGGCCATGGGATGCTGCAGGGCTGATCCTTAGGGATGGGGATCATAGGGAGGTGCCCTTGGCCCTGCCCCACATCCCCTGAGTGCAGCAGGGAAGGGGATGGGCATTGCCATGGATTCAGGGATGTGGGATGGGGACAGGGAACGCCAGGGCAAGGGACAGTGGCTTCAGGCTGAAGAAAGGGAAATTTAAATTACATTTGAGGACGGAATTGTTCACTGGGAGGGGCTGGGATGGAATTGCAGCCCTGGATCCCTTTGAGTGCCCAAGGCCAGGCTGGACATTGGGGACATTGGGACAGTGGGAGGGGTCCCTGCCATGGATGGGATGGAATAGGAAGATTTTTAAGGTCCCTTCCACCCCAAACCATCCCACAATTCCCCGACACTGTCCTGCCTGCACCTCCTCTTCCCACAACCCTCAGCCACCCCCAGTTTTCCTGCCCAACCAGACCAAAACCTGGTTATGCCTGGTCCCCACGTCAATGAAAACCTCCCCGTAATTCATCTCCCTCTCCAGATCTCTAAACAAAGAACTTTCAGCCATCCCCTCTCGGAAATGTCAAATCCCATTCCCCTGTCCGTGATTTGATGGAGCAGATATGCAGGGATGATTTCAACTGCACTTCCAAAAATTTCCTGTTTTTGCAAACACATTTTGCCCCGTTGATCACCCAGCTCAGATCATCCCTGCCAGGGCTGGAGGTGGCAGTGCCTCAATTCACAGCTGAATTCCCGTGGGGACGGCAGAGAGATGGGATGCTGCTCCCAGGGATGGCAGCCAGGATTTCCATCCCAAACCAGCCACGGGAAGGGTTTGGAGCTGCTCTTAGCAGAAAAATGCAGAGAGGTGCACAAGGATGCTCCAGGGAGGGAGAAGGAGCAGGGTTTGGATCTGCACTGCCCCATATATGGAAGGAAAACACGGCTGCACTTTCATCTACCTCCTTTTATTTTAAATAAATTTTAATTGAAATTTGAATTTTAAATTTCCTTTTAATTGGAATAAAGCTCTGGAGAGCTGGCAGTTCCTGTGGGGAGCCTGACAAGGCTTTCACTCTGCAAATGTCCCATCCCAATATGGACACACAAACCTGCTGATCCCAAATATTTTCCCTAATACAGCAGGAAGAACTAACAATGAAACGTGAATATCCTCCCTTTGGTTAGACCTGCGATCCCATCTCGTGCAAAAAAATTTATGTTTGTTAAACAAAATGTGGAATTGTTGCCGTGTGCAGAGAAAGATGGGCTGTGGAGGGCTGTGCTGGGTGGTGGCTCCGAACGGTGACAGAGGAAATGTCCAGCTCGTGGTGAGCCCTGCTCAGCCTCGGAGCTGCTTCCAAAATGGAACAGAAAATCCGTTTGTGCTGCTTTGCTTTCCTCAGGCTGGCAGCAGGAGCCACCAACCACGGCACAGACGGGTCAGGAACACTCAGGAGAGGGGACAGAGCCACAGCTCGGGGGTTTTGACACCGGGAACGCATTTATTACATTTACCACATTTACCACATTTACCACATTTACCACATTTACCACATTTACCACATTTACCACCCGGAATCTGAGCCCCTGGAGCCTTCCCCTGTCCCGGCTCAGCTCGGGGCCCTTCATCGTCCCCGTAAAACATCACATCTGGGAGCGCTTTGAGGAGAAATGTTATCACATTTCCGCGTTTGATATCTCGGACGTGTTCAGAGCAAACAAAAGGTCAGCTCTGAGAGCTCAGACAGAGAGATTTCATTTCTCATTATCCTCGATGCTCTAATGACCGCGAGGGTTTCTCAGGTTTAACAACGCGCGGGGAAGGGTCCTTGGGGCGGGTTCCGCATCCCAAAGCCATTAGCGGGGAATGGAGGTGTCAGCAGCACAAAACAGCCAAAAATGTGTTTGTGGGGACACAAACAGCAGCAGCTCGTTAGCGAGCCGAGGAGCTGTCAGCAGCCGGCAAAAAACGAGAGGAACAGCAAAACAACAGGAAAATGGGGATGGAAACACCGCGGGGCGCGGGCACATCTAAACCGAGAGGGGAACGGGAGAACGGACAAATTAAAACTGAGAGAGGAACGGGAGAAACCGAGAGAGGAACGGGCAAATCCAAACCGAGAGAGGAACGGGAGAACGGGCAAATTAAAACTGAGAGAGAGGAACAGGCAGATCCAAACTGAGAGAGAGGAATGGGAGAAACCGAGAGAGGAACGGGAAAATTCTATAACCCGAGATTGGATACGGAGAACCGGTGCAAATCCAAACTGAGAGAGGAAAAACGAGAAAGAGAAAACCCAAACGAGATGGAACTGGGAGAAACCGAGAAGGTAACGGGAACAACGGGGAAATTCAACACCCTGAGCAAAATCGAACGGGAGAAGGAATATTCAAACCGAGAGAGGAACGGGAGAATGGGCAGCGGCACCGCGGGATGAGAACTTCCAACAGGATTGATCTGCAGGTGAGCAGAACGGGCAGGGGTGGCCAGAGAGGGATGCAAGGGGAGCCAGGGCTGTGTCACAGCTCGGGGACAGCCAGGCTTCTGGGCTGTGGGTATCCCTTCAGGGGAGCGGGCTGGGGGCTGTGTCACAGGTCGGGGACAGCCAGGATGGGGCTTAACAAAGGATCCCGTACCCGACCCCAAACCCCCAGCGAGCCCCTGCTCCATCCCTTCACCCCCCAGTCCTGTAGGGTGAGCACCCCCAGCATCGCCCAGGGGATCCAGACCTTGCTGAAGCTCATCGCGCCTCGTGACAGCGCCGATTTCTCATGTCATTGTTACCAGTCATGTGGAAAATTTGATAAAAGAGGCTTTTAACAGCGAATTCGGAGTCAAGGGAACAGCCTGGGAGGGTGGGCAGGGATGGCGCGGGGTGCCCCTGGATCCCTCTGCATGCCCCGGCCAGGCTGGACATTGGGCTGGACCCTGGGACAGTGTGGAGGGGTCCCTGATGATGGGATTGGGGTGGGATTTAAGTTCCTTCATCGCACCATTCTGGTTCCCGATGAATTACCAGTAAGAAAAATCTGAGGGAGGGGAATTTTGGGTACTGCGGGCTGAGCAGGGCATGGTCCTACACCCAAATTTCAGAGACTTTTGGGAACTCTTCCTGCCCCAAAGCTCTTCCTGCCCTCGGGGGAGCGTTTGATCTCTTTTGAGGGCTGCAGAGAACACAACAACCTCACAGGAACCTTTTCACCAATTACACGACACTTGTTCTTCTGCCATCCTTAATTTAATGATAGCAAATCTCATTGTGCTGGCCTACTAGCTGGTGTGGTTCCTTTCAGTTATTATTCTCATCATATCTCTTTCCCTCTTTTTCTTTTCTCTTATATATATTTTTTTCCAAGCTCACAAGTGCTGTCCACTGTGTTTCTGATTACTGGCCTGTATTTTAATCTTTTTTTTTTTTGTAACGAGCCACAACTGCCCTCCGATGCTGGCATTGCTGCTGCGGCGCAGGCGGAGAGGACATCCTGCTCCTCCTCATCCTGACAGTGCTCTGTCTCCTGCGGGCTGGAACAGACTGACCCACTGCTGTCCAGGGCTCTGCTGACGCTTGCCCCAATACTTCTGTCCTGCCTCTCCTCCTCTCCTCGTCCTCTCCTCTCCTCTTTCTCCTCTCCTCTCCTTTCCTTCCTCTGCTTCCTTCCTCTCCTCTCCCTCCTCTCCTCTTCCCTCTCCTCTCCTCTCCTCTCCTTCTCCTCTCCTCTCCCTCCTCTTCCTCTCCCTCCTCTCCTCTCTCTCCTCTCCTCTACCCTCCTCCTCTCTCTTCTCTTCCTCTCTCTCCTCTCCTCTCTCTCCTCTCCTCTCCCCCCTCTCCTCTCCTCTCCTTCCTCTCCTCTTCCTCTCCTCTCCTCTCCTCTGCACTCTCCTCTCCTCTTCCTCATCCCCTCTTCTCCCTCCTGCCTCGCTCTCCTCTCCTATCCTCCTCCCTCCTCTGCCTCTCCTCTCCTCTCATCTCCTCTGTTGTGTTGCGTCGATGTGTCCTCTCCTGCTATGAAGGCTGTCTCGTGTGTCTCTCCTGCTCACTCCGTGAGTCGTATGTGCAGTAGATCCTCGAGTGGCGGGGCCCGTCGTGAGTTTAGTTGGGGCGGGATACGGTGTGGGATTTGGCCGTCGCCGTCTTGGAGGGAGGTGTTTTTGATGCTGAGGTTGGTGGAGGTGTAGGTCAGGTCTCTCTCGCTCTCTCCTCATCCCTCTCCTTTTCCTCGAATTCTTCCCTCGTCCTCCTGCTCCTCTCCTCTCCTCACTCCTCTCCTCTCCTCTTAGTCCTCCTGCTCTCCCTCGTCTTCCTCTCCTCTCCTCGTCTTCCTCGTTTTGTGTTCCCTGCCCTATATCTTTTTGGGGTTATTTGCGCTGTGCCAGAGCCCCCCCTTTGTTGCTGTTCCTGCTGATAGATGAGGAACCGGCTCCTCCAGCCACGGCATTCCTTCCGCCAATCACATTAACCCAGCTCGTCCATCGCTGCAGAGCCGACGATGACTCTCACTGCCCCGGGCTGTGGACAGAGAAAACCCGCAGGAAAAGGTCAAAGGGCCCCGCTGGTGTGGGAGAGAAGGAACTGTTTGCGATAGGAGGAATGCTGCTGGTCTGTGGCATAGGAGTGATTTTACTCCTAAATTAGAGACTCGGGATCAGCGATGGAGAGCTGGGTTAATGGGATTGGGGGAGGAATTCCTGGCTGTAGCGCCCGGTTCCCCTCATCTACAAGCAAGAACACAAAAGGGGGCTCTTGCACAGCGCATAATCACCCCAAAAACATGTAGGGCAGGGAAACCAAAACCTGCGGGCCCCCTTTGGCCTGTTCCTGCCTGTGCGCAGCAGAGGAAGTGGGATAGGGCAGATGCTGCTTGGGTCTGTGCCATACAGAGATTTTATCCTGAATTAGAGACGCGGGATCAGCGATGGAGAGCTGGGTTAATGGGATTGGGGAAGGAATTCCTGGCTGGGAGCGCCCGGTTCCCTCACCTGCAGCAGGAACAGCAAAATCGGGGCTCCGCAGGTTTCGGGGTTTTCCCTGCCTATCATTTTTGGGGTTATTTGGCTTGTGCAGAGCCCCTTTTTGCGCTTCCTGCCGCAGGAGCGGAGAGCTCTCCTGTCCCCGGGGCTGTGCAGACAAAACCGCACGAAGGTTCAATAGCGCCCCGCTGGTGCTGTGGAGACAGGAATGTTTGGGATAGGGCAGGAATGCTGCTGGGGCTGTGCCATACAGAGATTTTATCCTGAATTAGAGACTCGGTCTAAGCGATGTGAGATGGGTTAATGGGATTGGGAAGGATCCTGCTGGGAGCTCCCGTTTCTCCTCACCTGCAGTCAGGAAAGCAAGGTTTTTTTGCATAGCCAAAAAAACCCAAAATATGTAGGGCGGGGAAAACCAAACCTGCGGAGCCCCTTTTTTGCAGCAAAAGGGGCTCTTGCACAAGCCAAAATAACCCAAAAAAAATGCGGGGGATCGGACGGAGGTGGGAGCCGCTGACAATAAGGATTCCCAAATAAAATCCCTTCACGCTCGGTTAGAGCGAGACCGCATCAGGCCATCAGCACATAATCGATCGTAACTGAATTGCTTTCTCTTCACAACAGGATAAATTTAAATTCGCTAAATGTCAAGGTCCTTTGCATTTAAGCACAGCTCAGCGGGGGTTTAGTGGCTGCTGCTCGCAGCCCTTTAAACGCGTTAATGGGTCGGTGTCAGTGGTTGTTCATCTCGAGATAGAAAAAACCCAACAAAGCAGGTTGAGCGGGGAGGGGGGTGACACAGCTGTCCCCTCCCTGCCGGGGGCATCGCTGGTGGCACTGGGGTGGCAATAAATGCCAGTTTGGTGGCCTGGGAGGGGCACGGATGACCAAGATGACCATAGGGCCGGTGCCCGGCGCTTGGGAAGGACCACAGACGGCTCAAAGCCCAGCCTGGGGATGGGGGACAGGCGGGACATGGCCGGATTGGTGCCCGGGACAGCCCAGGGGAGCCCCAGCTCGGGTTTAGTGACATTTCTCCCGTTCACGCCAGCCCTGAAATGTCGCTTTTTCTGTCGTTCCGGGTCACTGCGAGGCAGGCGAAGGTGGAGGGAGGAAAAACAACCCCCATGGAATACACCAGAGCGTCAAGGTAAGGATGAAAATGTGGAAATAAATGGGAAAAAAACCCCTTCTTTTAACACTCTGAAAGTATTGCCTGGCAATGAAGTGACAATGGCTCCAAAGTGGCCCCCCCATGCAGCTGTTCGGGTGGTGATGGCACAGATTGGAGCTGAGATTTCTCCAGGGATGGAGGGACAGGAGCAGAAATGGGAAAAGGGATAGGATGTGGATCTGGGAATTGGGAATTGGGGGCGGGATGTGAATTGCAACCCCCTGGAATCCCTTTGTAATGTGGCCCAAGGCCAGCGCTGGACATTGGGGCCACTGGAGTGGGAGGGGTCCCGCCATGGATGGAGTGGGTGGATGGGATGGATGGGATGGGGGGATGGGATCACCATGGGAATGGGATGGGATGCGGACCTGGGATGGGATGGGATGGGATCCATGGGAATGGGAGGGATGGGAATTCCGATTGGGAATGGGATGGGGATGGATCCATGGGGATTGGGATGGGATGGAATCCATGGATGGGATGGGTGGAACCAATGGGATGGGATGGGGATTGGGATTTCATTGGAAAGGGAATTGGATGGGATCCATGGGGTGGAATGGGATGAGATCAAGTTGAGTGGGTGGGATCCATCGGAATGGCGATCATCGAATGGATGGGCATGGATCCATGGTTGTGGTGATGGGAATCGGATCAGTGGGATGGTATGAGATTTAAGCCCTTCTGAACCCAAATCTTTTTGGGATTTTACCTTTCTATGACAGCACAGCTCCATCCCCAAGTCATGGGCACAGAATGGGGGCAAAGGGTCCCCAGGGTCCCCTTCCTCACCCCAAATCCCTGGTGTGCAGATCCCAACTGCAAACCTCCTGCATTTCCCAGAAATGCTCAATTCCCGAGAGCTCATTCCCAGAGGTCATTCCCAGAGCTCATTCCCAGAGTTCATTCCCAGAGCCCATTCCCAGAGCTCATTCCCAGAGCTCATTCCCAGAGATCATTCCGCAGAGCCATTCCCCCCCAGAGCCCATTCCCCAGAAGCCCATTCCCAGAGTTCATCCCAGAGCTCATTCCAGAGTGATTCCACTGAATTCCCGTCATTCTGGCCTGCCCACAACGAGCTGATTCCTCCCCTCCATTTGCAGTTCCGGCAGCAGAAGTGGATGAATTTTCCCAGGAAAACATTCCTGCTGCAGCGGGGGAGCTGCGGGACAAAGGGGTCAGGGAAAAACCTCCTCCCTGCTGCTTTGATCTCCCTTAAATGCAGATTTACCAAAGAAGGCGAGCCAAGTTAAAAAAATAATCAGCTATGGATTAGAAAGCCCGTTGGTGTTCAATGGCTTCACTTCGGGAGATTGCCCCTCTCCTTTCCTGCCAAGAGTCACTGCCCGGGCGCTGCCAGGGAGGCGTGCACCAATTATTTATAAATATAACAAATATCAAATTGACTATTATTAATAATTATTATATATATATTTCTGCTTCCAATTAATATCATCAGATTTGTTTCTATATATATAACAAAATAAATTCTAAATATATCATATATTCTAAAAATATCAATAGATAATGTTTCTATATACAATAAACAAATAATATATCTAATAATATCTAATGAATTTATTTCTATAATACGAACAATATAGTATTCTAATATATATCAATATATTCTAATATATATCAATAGATTTTGTTTCCTATATACAGAACAAATATATATCTAATATTATCAATAGTTATTTTCTATATATAGAAACACAATATATATATACTAATATATATCAAATTTATTCTAATATATTAAATAGAATCGATTTGTTTCTATGTTATTTTTATGCTAAATTGTACAATCAACATGTAAATTATAGTATATATAACGTAAAGTATATATACATTAAATGCATATAATGCAAATATATTTTGTTAATTTAATTAATTAATTAAATTGATGAAAAATTAAGGTATCATGGCAAAGGCAGGGAAGGGGATGGAGCCAGCATTCCCAGCTCCAGGAATGTGTCCCCTCTCTGTGTGTGAATCTCACTGCTGAGCTCAAAATTGATTTTTTTTTTTTTTTTCCATTTTAACTTGAAAAAAAAACAAGGGATGCAACATCCAGATCGTTTTCCAGCATCACTTTCCTTCTCGGGGGCAAAGCAGGAACGCGCCCCTTCCCAGCGCCTCAGAGGCTGCTCCTGATGACTTTAGAGTGCTGTTCCCCATGCCACCCCCAATCCCTTCCCGGGGACAGCCCCAGCCCGGCTCTGCCCAGAATTGGGAGAATAATTTAGGGGTCGGAAGAGGCCTCTGGAACCGAAGAAAGCGGGGAGCGTGAGACGGGAACACAGGAGAACTTGAAGGACATAAGAGATTGTTCACACCCCCTTTGCTGCTCAACATTCCAGCAGCCCCGTGCACTCCGGCATTTTTAACACTCGATTTGATGCGTTTCTTTCTGTTCATTCTCTCCACCAGCTTAAAAATTCCCAGACTGAGAATACCTTTGACTCAGAACGCTGCCAAATTCTTTTCTCTTGCCAACACGGGAATGGACGATTCAGCGGAGCTCTGCAGCAAAGCTGCCCTTTGAATCACCTGGATATTCCTGCACAGAGTTCAACTCCAGCCACCCCAGGAAGATTTTGGAGGGGTTTAGAAAGAAATGGGAATTTCCTAAAGCGTGGCAGGAGTTGTGAATCCCTGCCCACACCAGGAGAGCAGGAGCGGGTTTTCGTTCGGGGTTGAGGGTCAGAGCTGTTCCCCCTTTTGGTGCCTTCCCGCTCTGCCTGGGCAAGGCTTGAAGTGATTCTGAAAGAGGAAAATCCTAAAGCAGCATCCCTAAAGAACCACAAATCTAAGGCAGCAAAACCTAAGCCAGAGCACACAATCCCTAAAGACAGCACAAATCCTAAAGCAGTCAAAATCCTAAAGCACACAATCCTAAAGGGGAAAACAATCTAAAGCAGCAAAAATCTAAAGCAGCAAAATCCTAGCAGCACACTAAAGGGCAGACAAAAATCCTCAAAGACACTAATTCCTAAAGCACCACAAATCCCTAAAGCAGCAAAATCCTAAAGCAGCAAAATCCTAAAGAACCATAATCCTAAAGAACCACAATCCTAAAGCACCACAATCCTAAAGCAGCAAAATCCTAAAGAACCACAATCCTAAAGCAGCAAAATCCTAAAGAACCACAATCCTAAAGCAGCAAAATCCTAAAGCAGCAAAATCCTAAAGAACCACAATCCTAAAGCACGCACACATCCACAAGCACAAGAAATCCTAAAGCAGCCACAATCTAAAGCAGCAAAATCTCCAAAAGCGCAATCCTAAATTGCAGCAAAATCCAAACGAAACCACAATCCTAAAAGCAGCAAAATCCTAAAAGCAGCAAATCCTAAAGCATACAAATCCTAACACCACAATGCCCTATAAGCAGACAAAATCCTAAGAGACCCACAAGTCCTAAAGCACAAAATCCTAAAGCAGCAAAATCCTAAAGCAGCAAAATCCTAAAGCACCACAATCCTAAAGCAGCAAAATCCTAAAGAACCACAATCCTAAAGCACCACAATCCTAAAGCAGCAAAATCCTAAAGCACAAACATTCTAAAGCAACCACATCCTAAAGCAGCAAAATACTAAAAGCATGACCCCAAATCCTAAAGCAGAACCACATATCATAAAGCGCAAACCCCTAAAAGCAGCAAAATCCTAAAGAACACCACAATCCTGAAACGCCCTGGGCACCCAACTGTGTCCAGCCCTCACCAGCCGCATTCCCAGTTCCCAAGATTCCCATCCCCAAATCCCCATTTCCAGTGTGACCCCATTCCCTGTGTCCTGTCCCCTCATCCCTTTTGGCCCCACCTCTCCAGCTCCAATGGATGCCCCCTTCAGAAGGGCCCCAAAAAAGGGTCTGAGCTCCCACCTGGATTCCTCCCTTCTCCAGGGGATCATCCCAGTTCTCCCATTTGGCTCCCCAAGCCCCCTGCAGCAGCTCAGGTCTCCGGGGCGGGGCATGCTCTGCAGGTGGGTTCACTCCAGCCCAGGGCACATCCCTAATCCCATCCTTTTCTGCTGCCCACGTTGATCAGCCCAGGACCACTCACTACCACTATACAAACGCCCATCCATCACTCTCTGGCAGACTGTGGCAACCTCCAAGAATCCCCCAGCCCTTTCCAGACACTCCGTGCCATCCTCATCCGACCTCCTACAAGCTGTTTGGGGTCTGCGACTTGTGACCCCACAGCCTGTTCGGGGGATCCGTGATTTATGGGGGAATTTGTGAAGGCACAAAAAAACCCCAAGTTCTGTTCGGGGGCTTTTGACTTCTGTGACCACAGCCTGTTCGGGGTCTGTGAATTTGTGGGGGAATTTAGGCGAGGCACACAAACCCCACAGCCTATTGGGGCTTCCATGATTGTGACTCACAGCCTGTTCAGGTCCGTGATCTGTGACCCACCCAGCCCTGGTTCGGGGGTCCGTGATTTTGTGGGGGGCATTCCAACCCTGGAACTCTGCGATGTGCCCATTCCCACAGCAGCTGGGAATTCCCAACCTGGAGCCTGGATTGCCCCATTCCCACAGGCACAGCTTGGAAATTTTCCCACCTGGAGCCTGGGGATGTGCCCATCCCACAGCACACGCTGGAATCCATCCTGAGCTTGGGATGTGCCCCATTCCCACAGCACAGCTGGAATTCCACCCTGGAGCTTCTGGATTGCCCCATCCACAGCACAGCTGGAATTTCCATCCTGGATGCTCTGGGTGTCATCCCACAGCACAGCTGGAATTCCAGCCTGGAACTCTGGGATGTGCCCCATTCCCACAGCACAGCTGGAATTCCATCCTGGAGCTCTGGGATGTGTTCCATTCCCACAGCACCGCTGGAATTCCAGCCTGGGATAGCTTCTGGGATTCGTGCCCTCATTCCCAAGCACAACTGGAATTCCAGCCTGGAGCCCTTTCCTGGAGCCCATCCCTTTCCTGGGTTTAGCTCTCAGCATCTCAGCCTATCCCAAAGCCCGACTCAATTCCTGGAGCTGCAATTCCTGGGATCACAGAAAAGCAGGAATTATTATGAAGCACTTTAATTAGTGCGAGGTTTATGATTCATTTTCTCCAGGACTCGGAGTATTTCCTCCTTTCCCACCGAGGGAGTTCAGTGCATAAACGCATTTATCTTCCCAAATAAAGACGTCTCTGCTTTGATCTACCAAAGAGCAAATGGGGGCAAGAAACGCTTTGGAACTGGACCTGAGCGGATTTTTGCAATCTAAGAATAGGAATTTCTAGGGGGAGCAAATTGAGGAGGATGGATAATTTTTGGTGATTTTGGGAAGGAAGGAAACCCCAGGGGTTATTGCTGTGAAACATCTCTGATTCCTGAGGGCACAGGGGAGGCAGAGCACGGATCAAACCAGGACATTTCCCCTTGATTTGTTATCAATCAATTCGTTATCAAATCTGAAAACAGGCCCGAACTAACTTCAGAGAATGAGAGATAACCAACTTTAAATATCCAGGCCTAACAGCCCCCTGGTCCAAGCAAGACAAAGCCCAAAATGGACCTGAGTCAGGAAACTGAGATTTCACCTTATTCAGTTCTGCCTCATAACATTTGGGGTGTTAATTTCCCAATGATCTTTACAGGTGATGATGTCACCTACACCCCAATTCTCTGCGTTACCATATTCTTGGGGTCTGAGGTTGCCCCTTGATTGCAGCATCAAGAGAGGAATTGTTTTGGTCTAAAGACTGGCGAGGATCACGGGGTTTTAGTGCTGTGTTGGAGAAATACAGAATCCAGATGCATGAAACATAGAGAAATGAATGAAAATATAGGAACCCATAAAATCCTAAGGCATCACCCCTCCAGCAATCTGCCCTCAGTGACTAAACAATCAAAACGGACCTGCAGCAAAAATCATCTGGGAAAACCCGAGGGGTCGGTCTACCACCCCTTCAGCACCCAAGCAATTCAAAACGAAATTCCTAAAAAATAAAAAAAAAAACAAAAAAAATAAATAATGAAAAAGGTGTAAAAAATTAAAAAAATAAAAAAGTAAACAAAGGTAAAAAATATAAAATAAAAAACAAATAAAAATAAAAAGTAAAAATTTAAAAATAAAAAAGTAAAAATTTAAAAAATAAAAGTAAAAAGATTAAAAATAAAAAATTAAAAAACAAAAAAAAATTAAACAAAAAATTAAAAAATTAAAAATAAAAAAAAAAAAATAAATAAAAAAATAAAAACCCACGTCTGCCTGCTGGAGGGCTGATGGGAAGCTCCAACCAAGACCAGCCCCACACTGAGGGAAGTTTTCCTCTCTGGGTATAAAAGGTAAAAGTTTTGGTGGACATCTTAGTGTTTAATAATGGCAATGTGGGAACTCCTTCTTGTCCTGAAAAAAATCCCCTCCAGTGAAATCTGGGAAATCTGTGTGGGGTTTTTTTTTTTCGTGATTTCACAAATTCCAGAGTAATAGAAAGAGGAGAAGATGCATTGCCTGGCTGTTCCCCTATTTGTATCCTAGAGCCGACCTCATCCCCAAATCAGCCATCAATTTCCCCCAGGCTGGGTTTACCCCACACACATTGTGCAAAAGCATCACATCCTGCAAGAAAAACAAGATCCAAATATTGATAGCAGGAAAAAACAAAGAAAAACACCCTGGGTTTGTCAGCGTTTGGTCAGCAGTGAGATTCGCCATCAATGGAAAACAAATCCCAAAATAATAGAACACCCAAATGTTCCAAGTGAACAACGGCACGCCTCCTCTCTGCAATTACAAAACGCCAAAAAAACGCACCACAACCCAAGACAGACGATTTTATATTCTGGATTTTTTGTTGCCAGCCTAAAAACAAAACCGCGACCGAAGGTGGATTAATGTTACCTACCCGAGAACAGGAATTTATTTTAAAGCCTCTCTAAATCACAAACAGGAAAAAAAAAAATCTTTCTCATTTCCAGATATTCCAATTAATTTAAAGTTATACTTTATTGACTGCAATTAAAAAATAACCCAGGGGCAACGGCAGCACATGGAGACTATCAGGCAGAACGTTAATGATCAAGAATTATTTCATGCTGCTTTCCCCAGCCTCTGCAAGGAATGAAAATTCATTTCTGGGAGCTACAGTATCCCGTTTCATTAAAATAGTGTTTTCTAATTAAATTAATTGAACAAAGGCAAAGCAGGCAGTTGGGCTGCTCCACATCTGAGAATAAAGATAATTGAAGCCAAGCAGCCCTGATCTAATCTCATTAAGGGGGAATGGGCCCTGTTTTGTTATTTTATTTATTTATTATTCCCAAAACAATCGCGTGCTCGGCGCTTCCCAAGGATCTGCTCCGGGATCCCGAGGTGGGGAATGAAATTAGACTGGATTAAATCCCAAGCTCAGGGCGGATGACAATGAAGACTGGGATTTGATCCCAGCTCAGGGGGGATGAAATGAGACTCGGGATTGATCCAGCTTAGGGGGGATGAAATGAGACTGGGATTTAATCCCAGTTTAGGGGGGATGAAATGAGATGGATTTGATCACGTTAGGGCGGATGGGAAGTGAAGACTGGGAATTTGAATCCCAGCGTAGGGAAGGGGCAGGTCAGTCCCCTGCCTCATCGCCTCCCCTGGGCTGGGCTTTGGGCCTGGGCTGGACCTAACCTCGGTGCCCTGGGCTGGGCTTGTCCCAGTATACGGACTGACTCAATCCTCAGTGCTGGCTGGACGTTTGACCGAGTTGGACTAACTCTGGTGCCCTGGGCTGGGCTTTGGACCCAGGCGGACCTAATTTCAAGTGCCCAGCTGGACCTAACCTTCGGCCCGGGCTGGGCTTTGGCCCCAGGTTGGGCCCCAGCGAAGCCAACCTCAGTCCCTGGTGATCTACACCTCCGTGCCCTGAGCTGAGCTTGCCTGTAGGCTGGCCCATCTGCAGTGTGGGGCGGACCTAACCTCCGCCTGGGGCTGGGAGCCATATCTCAGTGCTGGTGGGCTTTGACCCCCTAATCCATCCTCAATCCCAGCCCCACCTCCCCCAGAGCAGCTCCTCGGGGTTTCTGGCGAGGATGGGGAGAGGAGGAGCACCAGGAATGAGCCTGAGGGGCAGCAGGGTCAGAGGGGAGCTGGGAGAGGGATGGAGAAGGAAAAGGAGAGAGCTGTGGTGATAAGGGTCCCCAAAGTTATGGGGTCACGTCGGGAACTCAGCAAACTGGAGCCCAATGGGATTTTTCTCACATCTGAAAAAATGGGAAATTTTAGGAACAGAGCATTGACAGGAGCTGAATATTTTGGCAATGTTTGGAAAAAAGAGACTGAGCCTGGGGCTGGCAGGGAGAGCAAAGGGACACAACTCCTCTCTTCTGTTTTATTTTTAAATTTGTCACCTCCAACCCCGCCAGAGTCATTATCCACAGCACTCCAAAATCACAACTGGACTTTCTGTCTTCAAAGCCACTCTCTCATTAAAACAGGAATTAATTCAGGGCAGTTTCAGGCTGGGCTCAAGCTGAAGCTCCTTCTGGCTCAATAATTGACTGATGTGCTGCGTGTGGAGCCGCAGGACCGCGGGGTTGAGCTCGGTGCAATAAATACTGCAGGATATTTAAACGGGAATCACAATTTCACTGCTTTGTGTTATATAAGCGAGGTCTGAAATGAAATTACTGCTCCCGGAGATGAAAGAAGTTAAAATCTGCTCGTGGTTTTTTTTTTGGTTTGTTTTTTACCCTCAGGTTTAAAAGGCAAATAAATATGTAAACAAATAAATCAAGAATATTAAATCTCATCTAATCGGCTTTAACCACAAAATCTACAAAGATGTTTCTTATTCTGCGGCTGAAAGAGTCGGGAATGCGAATCTTTCCCAAGGAAAACTTTTCTTCTCAGATGAGCGTTAAAACTCTGAATTAAATCAGCACTAACAAAGCCAAGTTTATTTTTAAGGCTGGATTATGGGCTATAATGTCCTAAACATTCCTTATTTCTGTGTGATGCCAGACCTTAAAATCCCCAATTCCTGCCGAGGTCATCCCTGAACGCGGCCAGAACGGGAGCAGCCGTGGTGCTGGGCACAGGGAGGAGCCCACAGGCTCTGTGTTTGTGCTCTCCTTCCAGAGCCCTCCCCAAAATTCACCAGACCCGGGATTTGCTGCTCCAGACCCGGGATTTGCTGCCCCATCCCTCTCCTTTTCCTGCCCCATCCCTCTCCTTTTCCCTCTCCATCCCTCTCCTTTTCCTGTTCCATCCCTCTCCTTTTCCCTCTCCATCCTCTCTTTCCTCTCTTCCTTTGCCCCATCCCTCTCCTTTTCCCCTCTCCATTCCTCTCCTTTTCCCTCTCATCCCTCTCCTTTTCCTGCCCCATCCCTCTCCTCCTTTCCCTCTCCATCCCTCTCCTTTTCTCTGCCCCATTCCCTCATCCCTCTTTCCTGCCCATTCCCCTCTCCTTTTCCCTCTCCTCTCCATCCCTCTCCTTTTCCTGCCCCATCCTCTCCCTTTCCCGTCTCCATCCCTCTCCTTTTCCTGCCCCATCCCTCTCCCAGCTCTCCCCCCAGTCACCCTGGAACCCTTTACCCCTTCAATTCCTCCTCTCCCGGAGGGAGAGCTCTGCCCAGTGGAGATGATCAGACATTTTCGGAGCGTTTGGGATCAGACAGGGATGGTTTCCCAGCCGAGAGCTCCCCCGTGCATTCCCTCAAGGTCTCCTGCATCTGCTGTTCCAGCTCTGTTGGTTTCTGCCGACAGAATCCTCCTCTTAATTAACTCTGCAGCCAGGCCGGACCGCTCCACACCCCGGCAATTCCAATTCGCTCCCGCTTTCCCTTCCCACACCCCCAATCCCGCTTTCTTCCCCACCCCGCATTCCCAATTCCCGCTCCCACTTTTTCTTCCCACACCCCGGTAATTCCCGCTTTTCCCTTCCCACACCCCGCCAATTCCCGCTCCTGATTTTGCCTCTCCACACCCGGCATTTCCCTTCCACACCCCGCAATTCCCGCTTTCCCATCCCACACCCGGCAATTCCCAATCCCGCTCCCGCTTTTCCTTTCCCACATCCCGGCAATTCCTGATTTGCCTCCCCACACCCCGGGAATTCCTGCCTTTTCCTTCCCACATCCCGCAATTCCGCGCTTCTGCTGTTTTCCTTCCCTCACCCCGGAATTCCAATTCCCGCTCCTCTTTTCCCTTCCCACCCCGGCAATTCCCGTTCCCACCATCCCGGCAATTCCCAATTCCCGCTCCCGCTTTTCCCTTCCCACACCCCGGCAATTCCCGCTCCTGCTTTTCCCTTCCCGAGCCAGCAGAAGGGTAGAATTCTCATGAACACGGAATAAAAATGTCCCGGATTGCTGCTCCCTTTCCAGCAGCTCCTCCTGCCCCGGGTTCCCCCAAACCCATCCTCACCCACTCTCGGTGCCTTTAATTCCCTCAGCTCTGCTGTTCCCCTGTGCGACCCCACAGGGGCAGTCCCATCCAGACCCCAAGTCCCACACAGACCCCACAGATCCCACAGATCCTCTGTACAATCTGACAGGAACAGATCCCACAACTCCACAGATCCCACAGACCCCACAGATTCCCACAGATTCTCTGTACAACCTGACAGGAACAGATACCACAGATCCCACAAACCCCACAGATCCCACAGATCCCCTATACGACCCCACAGGGGCAGATCCCACAGATCCTCTGTATGACCCCAGAGGAACAGATCCCACAAACCCCACAGATCCTCTATATGACCCCACAGGGCAGATCTCCACAGATTCCACACAGATTCCTCTTGACAAACCTGACAGGAACAGATCCCACAGATCCCACAGACCCCACAGATCCTCTGTATGACCCCACAGGGGTAGATCCCACAAACCCCACAGATCCCACAGACCCCACAGATCCCACAGATCCTCTGTACAACCTGACAGGAACAGATCCCACAGATCCCACAGACCCCACAGATCCTCTGTATGACCCCACAGGGGCACAAACCCACAAACCCCACAGATCCCACAGACCACACAGATCCCACAGATCCTCTGTACAATCTGACAGGAACAGATCCCACAGACCCCACAAACCCCACAGGAACAGATCCCACAGACCCCACAGATCCCACAGATCCTCTGTACAATCTGACAGGAACAGATCCCACAGATCCCACAAACTCCACAGGAACAGATCCCACAGATCCCACAGGAACAGATCCCACCAAACCCACAGGACAGATCCCACAGACCCACAGATCCCACAGATCCTCTGTAAATCTTACAGGAACAATCCCCAGATCCCACAACCCCACAGGAACAGATCCCACAGACCACAGATCCTCTGTACAATCTGACAGGAACAGATCCCACAGACCCACAGATCCTTTGGATGACCCCACAGGAACAGATCCCACAGATCCTCTGACAACCCCACAGGAGCAGATCCCACAGACCCCACAGATCCTTTGGATGACCCCACAGGAACAGATCCCACAGATCCCACAGGAACAGATCCCACAACCCCACAGGAACAGATCCCACAGACCCCACAGATCCCACAGATCCTCTGTACAATTGACAGGAACAGATCCCACAGATCCCACAAACCCCACAGGAACAGATCCCACAGATCCCACAGATCCTCTGTACAATCTGACAGGAACAGAATCCCACAGACCCCACAGATCTTTGGATGACCCCACAGAACAGATCCCACGATCCCACAGGAACAGATCCCACAAACCCCACAGGAACAGATCCCACAGACCCCACAGATCCCACAGATCCTCTGTACAATCTGACAGGAACAGATCCCACAGATCCCACAAACCCCACAGGAACAGATCCCACAGACCCCACAGATCCTTTGGATGACCCCACAGGAGCAGATCCCACAGACCCCACAGATCCTTTGGATGACCCCACAGGAGCAGATCCCACAAACCCCACCAGATCCCACAGACCCCACAGATCCCACAGATCCTCTGTACAACCCTACAGGAACAGATCCCACAGACCCCACAGATCCTCTGTACAACCCTACAGGAACAGATCCCACAGATCCCACAGGAACAGATCCCACAAACCCCACAGATCCTTTGTGTGACCCCACAGGAACAGATCCCACAGATCCTTTGTATGACTCCACAGGAACAGATCCCACAGATCCCACGATCCCACAGGAACAGACCCCACAGATCCTTTGTGTGACCCCACAGGAGCAGATCCCACAGATCCTCAGTACAACCCCACAGGAGCAGATCCCACAGATCCTCAGTACAACCCCACAGGAACAGATCCCACAGATCCCACGATCCCACAGACAAAAACCCCACAGATCCTTTGTGTGACCCCACAGGAGCGATTCTCCCGGCTCTTTCTCCCATTCTCATTTTACACTTTATGGCCGTTTCATCCCCTGATTTCAGCTTTCCCCAGAGGCGGCAGAAGCTCCGGGATGACCCTCAGAGCTGAGCTGGGCTGGGGAGGGGCAGCTCTGCCCAGACCATCAATTCCAGACATTGCCTGGTAAAAGAACGGGCATGAAAGCTCTGCAGCTTCCCCCTGAATTCCAAATCAGACAGTTATGAATACAGAAATGAGGCTTTGATAAGCGCCAAATATGATCCCCATAAACCCTGATCATTGGCCAGGTGCATTTTGGGAAAAAAAAATAAAAATAAAAAAAATAAAAAAAATCAAATCACCTTTCTGAAGCTTCTTGACCTTCAGCCACACATGATGAGAGATAAAACCGGGATTTCGCTTCTGCCTTGAAAGGATCACACACAATCATTGAGCTCTATGAAAAGCTTGTCTTCTTTGGCAATCAGCGGGATGGAATGGAAATTCAAATCGCAAAATAGACAATTACACACTACGGGCAATTTTCACAGTGTTTACGCGGCACAAAGTTCATAAAATCGTGTAGCAAGTGTTCGGTTGTCGTGCTGAGCTCCAGGTGATGGAGATAAAACAATTCAAGCAGCAGCTCTGCACTCTGGCATAAATTAGTTAAAATAATTTGCCTCGGCGCGCTACAAAGCGTGAGCATTGAACAGAAAACGCTGTTAAAAAATGGATGGAGTGGTTCCTGGCTGAGCTTTTGGTGAATTATAATCTTATCAGGAGATCGCTGGTGATAACAGCAGCTCAGCTGACTCAGCCCACAGCTGCTGGGTGATCCCTGCAGAATCAGAGCTGCTGTCCCTCCCAAACCTGAGCCATTCTCACAGGATTGGGATGGGGCTGTGATTTCAGCCCGGGCTGGAGCTGGACACCCCTAAAATATTCATGATTTAGCAGCTCCAATTAATTGCCATCCATAATTAATGTGCCCGGGAGAAAGCAGCTGTTTTATGAACAGGGGATGTGCTGGACGTCCCCCCTCATTTGCAGCGTAGGTTTTGTTTATCTGACAGTCGGCAACACCAAAAGAGAGTTTGGCACCCAGAAAATCCCTGTTCAGCCTCGGGGCTGCTCTGTGATCACCCCCAGCTGTAATACAGCTCCTGACCCCGCTAATGCCCCAATTCCAGCTCTGGAATTGCCGTGACCCCATGGCAAAGGTGGGGATCCTGTTAGAGCTGGGGGCTGCGGGGATGGGGTGGGCAGTGGGATCCCACAGCTGGATTTCACCACCAACACACCTGGATCCCACAGCTGGATCCCACAGCTGGATCCCACACCAGAGCAGCCACATCCTACGGCTGGGTGCCACATCTGGATCCCACAGATGGATCCCACAGTTGGATCCCACAGCTGGATTTCACCACAAACACAGCTGGATCCCACAGATAGATCCCACAGCTGGATCCACAGATGGACCCCACAAATGGATCCCACACCAGGACAGCCACATCCTACAGCTGGGGCAGACAGATTCCCCCACAGCTGAATCCCACAGCTGGATCCCACACCAGGGCAGCCACACCCTACAGTTGGGGCAGGCAGATCCCAGAGTCAGATCCCACAGCTGGATCCCACAGATGGATCCCACAGATAGATCCCACAGATGGATCCCACAGATGATCCCACAGATAGATCCCACAGATGATCCCACAGATGAATCCCACAGATAGATCCACAGATGGATCCCACAGCGGGTCCCCGGGAGCGCGGGGACAGTTCGGGGCGCTCCGGGGAGGAATGGGATGATAAAAAAGGAAAGCGGCCCCTATAGAGGAGCGGCTGTGCCCGGCTCCGGGGAGGCTGCGGCAATCCCCGCTGCCGATGGCCCCGCCGGGCTCATCCCCCACATTTCGGGCGCTTTTGGGATGTTTTCCGTACTCCTCCCGTCACGGCTCCTCGGTGCTCTGTGCACTGACTGCGAAGGGAGTTAAAAATAATCCGTGCTATTAAGCGGGAGGAAAACACTGATTTAAGCGCTATTTATGCGCCTGTGGAGACTGTTCTGGCAGAGCTGCAGCCGCCTCAGCTACACCCGGTGACCCGGGAGGAGGGAACTCAGCCACTCCAAATGGGATTTACACATGGCCACAGCCCCGGCGCCCACCGGGATCATTTTATTCTGTTCAAGGGGAAGAAACTGAGGGAACACTGAGAATTCAGGATCCACGTGGGCTCCGTGATGGACACAGGGCAATGGTGGAGGATGAGATCCTCAGAGTCACTGAGGCTGAAAAGCCTCCAAGATCACCGAGTCCTGTGCCCCATCCCACCTTGTCCCCAGACACTCAATGCCACCCAGGAATTCCCTGGCACCCCAGGGATGGCACCTGCACTCCCTGGGCCAATCCTCCCACCCTTTCCATGGAAATGGGCAATGAGATTTGGGTTCAGAAGAGCCCCCGGCTCAGTGGAGGATCCGCACCGCTGAGAGCAGCCAGGTCCGGCCACCCTTCCCAAAAGCTGTGGAGCGCCTCAGGTGTCCTGCCCTGTGCTGGGAGAGCAGGGAGCGGTGGCAGCCGCTGCTTCCCGCAGATCAGGGGAACGGGGAGAAGAGCAGGGAACAGGACAGGAGCAGGGCAGGAGCAGAGCGGAGCAGGATCGGGATCGGGAGTCTCGGGATCGGGATTGGGATCGGGATCGGAGCGGTGGCAGCCCCTGCTTCCCGCAGATCAGGGGAACGGGGAGAAGAGCAGGGACAGGACAGGAGCGGAGGTTGGACATAGCAGACAGGGGCAGGAGCAGGGAAGCAGGGACAGGGAGCAGGGATCGGGATCGGGATCGGATCGGATGAGGGTCGGGAGACGATCG